>BRZM01001688.1:0-28678 GCA_033238685.1 Lates japonicus | reverse complement strand
GAGACAGAAGGCAAGGAGAGAGGACACGGGGATGAGACAGAAAAGTGGAAGCAACAGTGAGAGAGAAAGAAAGAAATGCAGAGGGCCAGAGGGAGAGGGTAAGCGGGAAACCCAATCTGTGAGTTGATGGGGCTCCTCAGCACAGCAGCAAAATCAATTTGACTGGTGCTGCTTCTCCTCTGAATGAGAGGCAAGGATGATGGAGCGAGAGAGGGAAGGAGGGAGAGGAGATGGAGAGCAGGATGGTTGGACAAGGATGAAGCTAGGAAGTCAAGAAGAATGTGGCAGTAAGAAGAGAGAAAATAGATAGAGGGAATAAGAAGGAGGAGAGGAGAAGGAGGTCATGGTGGGGACAACAACCAGAGAGAATGTAGAGGGAACGGACAGACAATATAACACATGCGGCCAACTGCTGTTTACTTGTGGATATGAACAGAGGGCAACTTGGAGATATAAAGTCAATAAAACAGAAGAAAGAGGGAAAATATGCCCTACATAATGCAGTGTGTGGCTATCAGGTGCTGACAAATGCTGGGGGATTAAAAAGTGCACATTAAAGTCAGTTTAAAGTGACAGTTCCATTGACTATCAAACTGGAATGAGCTACTACACAAAATATGTAGTTCACACCATTACTCTTTGTTGCACATATGAATTTTAAATCAAAGAACAGGAATGAATGGATCTGTGTTACTTTAACCCAATGAAAAGCCATTGTGAGCTCTAAGCTGCTTAATATATTACACTCTTCAGTCTAAAAGGAACTACTGTATAACTTTTAAAATGTCACTTGTACACTTAAGCTTCTGAGTTGAATGTAAATGTATGAACTGTCTGCTGATGGAGGAAGAATTTAAATGCCTTGTAAAACCAGTGATGGTGCAATAGAGTTTGTTTTTACACCATCAATGGCAGTAAACAAACTCATTGCCTTTTCTAAGGGTAAGGAAACAATATAGCTGACCACCATTATACTTTTTACCCTCTTTGCCTTTAACACAATAGATTTACTGGAGTAGCACTTGAGCTAATTAGCTGCATAGCTAATTAGCTAATTGCCAAGAGAGGGACAATGATGACCCTCATTTTGCTATCAACAGGTACCAGAGTGGCTGGCATCCAGCCATTCTCCATATACTGGCTTTGGCTGTGCTTGAAAAGCATTGTGATCAATGTGACTTTTTAATACTGTTGGTGGACCTGCAGAAGTAACAGGAATGTTTCCATGGGCCTGTGATGGGTGCTGCCTTGCTATTATTTTTGGCTTGCTGCCCGGTGGTGTGTGATCTCTGGGTGAGTTGTATTTAATGGGTCATGAGATAAACGTGTAATGTAATAAGTGGAACTGTAGTGTGTGTATTTTTGTGTGTCTTCCTGAGAAATGAAGAGAAAAAATGATAAGAAAAACACTGAACATCTTGAGTGAAGATTGTGAGGGAAAGGCCCACAGGCTTTCAACACTGTCACTCAGGGAATTCTGGTAGAGGAAATCCTGTCTGAAAACATGAAAATACCAAGCTGGAAACTTCTGAAATAATGAACTACTGTGCCAACCATGCTCCACGCTTCTGCAGAGCAGCAAGAATTGGGAGAGACCGGGCACTTCTTACTCATACTGCTTTGTTTCTTTCTTGTTTTCTTTCTTTTGCAGTGTTTCTTTGTGCACAGTCTCTCCTCTCACTTCTCTCTCTCTCAAGGAGAATACAGATTTCACTTGAAAAATGGATCAGAGTACTAGATTGGGATCAGCTACTTAATGTAACAGGAAAAAGAGCTAGAGAGATAAGGGGAGGGTAGTGGCTTGGCCGTAGCACTGTTAAGGATCTGCACATCTACTAAAGAGGACTTCCTATTGTTTATTATCAACAGTGTGTAATCAAGTTGAACCATTTCATTGGTAGCCATAGCAGAAAAACACTATCTATCCTGTTTCACTACTCCAGTGTTTATTACAGAATACCCTGTGGGGTGAAGCATCCAGGCAAAAGTAATAAATGGCAATATGTAAAATGTCAATGTAAATAACACTCTAAATATTAATGTAGTAGTTTAGTTAAAATCTACCAACTAACCTTGCCTTTTACAGTGACTACAGCTGCATCCATTTAAAGTAATTGTCTGTGTGTGTGTGTGTGTGTGTGTGTGTGTCCCTCAGCCACCCTATCCTTATTGTATCATGAAGGCTGCTACCTCCAGAATGGAACTCCTTATTTTCTCATTGCTGCTGACAGCCTCAGCCAAGAGACTGCTATTTTTAAAAAGAGGAGTGGGTGACTGTGCGAGCTAATAAACGAGCACACACACACACACACACGCATATGCATGCACACATATTCACATAAGCAGATACATGCAAGCAAACATTCATTTGCATAAAAACAGAGATATAATGTATGCTCACCAAAAGTCAGTCATACAACAACAGGCACGTTCGCAAAAGCAACCCTTTGACATTTATATAGTCACACACCTTTATGCAACAAAGAGCCACCCACATCTCTGCACACAGATACACACATGAACACACACATATACACTCACAGTTATGGGAAACTGCATTTCTATTTCTCCGTATCGAGTTCTCCTCTTGAATTGAATAACTGATCTCCTTTTATTTAAAGCTGTCTATGAATAGTGTTACCATCTGACACCAACGTACAGCTAGAAATCATTCCTGATCTAATGTAGCGGAAGATGTTACCACATCTGTTCTTGCACATTAAGGGGTGGAGAGGCGGACAGAAAGACAAGAGAGAGACGCAGGGAAGGGGTGAGAGATTGCAGAGCTTTAAGTGTAACTCCAACATCCCTTCACTTTCAAGTGATCTTCTTGTCTTTCTTTCTTCCACTTTCACAGCTCATATAATTTGTCCCTCCTCCCACATTTTCCTTGTTTTCATTTCTGTGTTTATTAATGTTGTCCCCTCCCTGTTGGCTGTCTCTCTCATCTCCTCTACAGTCATCAAATTTGATATGATTATCTCTCTCTGGTAAAAAAGTGGCTCATGCAGTGACACATCTCTGTCCCATGTCAGGGTTCATCCTTGTATTTCTTTCTTTCTCTTTTGTCCAATTCTTCTCCTTCCTCTCTCCTCTCTATCCTGTGATAGATACTGTAGCTATAGATTGTCTATTGGGATGGCGTTGTAGCCTAATTAGAGTCTCCCACTGACATCAGCCTGACGTATGGCTATTGACCAGTAGGGTCAAATACATTAGTTATTGTGTTGCTGAATGCCTCATTTATATCCCACCTATAAATGCAGAGCAATTAGGCAGATTAAGGCTGTGGAGTGTTCACTAGAGCTAATGACTATCTCAGGGTTGCAGAATGATGGGAATGTTTTTTGAAGAAACTATTTCCAAATGATTTATCTAAAATAATAGATTTGTAAAGGTTAGTGATTAAAAGTTACACATACTGAAAATCTGAATCAGGAATATAGAAGTCTGTTGTTGTCAAAAAGCAAAACATTTTGCATCAACCATCTCAGGAGAGGGGACTGGTTTACTTCAGTGTGTGTACCCTTCTGTTCAAGTGCCTCTGAAGATATGTATACTGTATGTAGGTAAGTGCACATGGCCATACCTTTCAGTTTCTGGCAGCAGAAGGATGCATGCGTTGATTTAAAAGAATAAGACTGTATGTTTGGTTTCGGAAGTGTAGCTGACAAAATGGTTTTTCAATCCTACCTACCCCCAACACACACACCCACACAAAATTAATGGTATATGAAATAACATTTCTATGCATTTGTATCAGTCGAGCAAATGAGAAATATTGAAAAAATTGGCCACTATGATAATGAAATGTATAATGAAAAAATTGTTACATTTATTCTTACTACAAAGATGACTGTTCTTCATTGCCTCTAAGAATTCTAGCTGTAAATAAAAACATTGCATGTCAGCATTTTTGTCAACTTAGAGCTGAGATTTTGAGGGGAAGACAGAAAGAGACGGTAAAAGGACATTGTTTAGAGAGAGTTTGATGAGTAAATCAAACTAAAAGCAAGTAAAAGAGCATGCCAATGTTACACAAATGTAGACCCTGTCTACAAAAATAAAATGAAGAAATGAATCCTGCAGAAATTTTTTTGTTACACCGTTTAAAATTAAAACCACATCACACCATCAAAGGACCACTTATATATATCTATATATATATATATATATATATATATATATATATATATATATATATATATATATATATATATATATATATATATATATATATATATATATACAACGATTAGGACTTAATTTTGCTTACCAAATGCTAATCCTTGAGCTAAAATCAGGAGGATTTCTGACAACTTCTCTAAATTTGAGCTCCTATAGTGAACTTCACTATAAGAATTGGCATACTAAATGATATTATATTAATTACTATTATCATGATAATTATATGGTATAATTATATGACATGACAAAATGACTCAAGCATGTGCCATTAAAGTACAATACTGCTCCAACACATTATCAAACAATGGTATGAGTTTAGGCTCTGTGACATTGAGACAGTGTGTGGGTCATGTGTAATATGTTGTGTTTCTGTGCTCTGGCTCCCTGTCTACCTTCCCTCTCTCTTTGTTGGAGTGACATTGAAAGAGGCCGCTTATCCCTTGATCACCACTGGCTTCATTTGTCTCAATTAGCTACGACAGCTTTTGCTTTTCTCATGTCCACTTCAATTAGCTAGTTTTGCAATGTTGCACGTGCATCTGTGTCAAAGACAGCATGTGTGTGTGTGTGTACGTTAGTGTATGTGAATGTGGAACAGAAGTAGGAAGGGGGGGAGGAAAACAGAACAGTTTTTTGCATCCTCTTTTCCCAACTAACATAGTTTCTGTATGCTCTCACTGACACACAGAAACACCAACACAGGTACACACATAAGACATGCACATGCAAAGGAGAGTCATCACCTGTGTTAAGAGGTTAACTAGTGGCACCAAGAGTTACACACTCCTAATGCTGGAACTTTCCTCTAAGTACTCTACTGTTCCTTTGTGTATATGAGTGGGCATGTGTGGTTAACAGCTTCTTGTCAGTAACAGGCTGAGTCTAACTTAAACACACCATATGCTCTCTCACCAACAACATCATCCAGTTTTCACACCTCTCAAAATGTGCTTTCTTTACTGGGTAAGATGCTCTTTCAAAGGTGTTACTCTCAAGTGTGACTGACTTTGCTGTAAACACCAAAAGACATATTTTTACTTATCTGGGTTTTGCTTTACACATTTTTAAAGTGCATGTAAAATAGATAATAAGAAGAAGGCCTATGTGGATATGACTCATATTACAATTTCAGAAGCTTGTGACGCATCAGGTGCTGACCTTTAGTTTAATCGCACTTCTATCTTCTGTGAGGAAAAATATTGAGAAAACATTATACTGCTCATTCTCTCCATCAACTTTGCTTGATTTTTTATTTAGTTATTTTTAAATCATACCAGAACTTCTCTGAAATTTTGACAACTCTGTCTATAGTGTTTAAAGTTTTTTAGCATGTGACATTGTTTATACTCACTGTTAATATGAATTTGGCTTTAATTATTTGCAGTCAATCATTTTTGACCTTTTGACCTTTTACAGTTTATATTACAAAAAACGGTCAGCCACAGGGCTACTGAGTACTGAAGACATTCATGTGTTGCTGTTGTTCTTTTCTTTTCAAATGTATAATTGTAAACAGAATGGTAAGCAGAGGGAATTCCTGCAAATAGGCTGTTTCTGCAATCTGCTTTAGTTTTGATCAGCACTTCTAGTGAATTTCTCTAAGGTTTACAGGTGTAGTTTACAATGGAGACATTGACTGGTCTCTTGCCCTTGGGAGCAGTAGAAAGAAAAAAAACATCAAAGCAGTAAGGCAAGACATACCTTGGAGAACTGAAGGGAGGATTTTCCACTACGCAACAGAGTTCACCAGTATTCCTGCAGGCTTTGTGCAAAGTGATCGATCACGATACTGAGACTACAAGAGTACACAGTGGAGGATGTGTGTTCAGGGCCTGCTGTTATTCTGTCTATTCATTATAAAACTTGAGTCATGGTTGAGGACAGAGAGAGTGCATATGTTGGAGTGTCATTCTTTCTTTCAGACTTGGAGCAGCTCTCGTGTTAATTCGGACGCGGCATTACCCTGTCTCTCTCTCTCTCTCTCTCTCTCTGTCATCTGATTTTTCTTTCTTTCTTTCTCTTTCTGTCCTTCCATTTTCCTCCTCTCACTAGTTGTGGGGGGCAGTGTTCCCTTTTGTTATGTTGGCCCTCCTCCTGGATTCGCTCCCTAGATGTTACCATGGAAACTACAAGACACTACATCACCTCAAGTAGAAGTTTCTCTAGAGTGCCTGTCTATGTGTGTGTGTGGGTGCAGCTTTATGTCAAAGAGCTAATGGTGGATTTCAAATTTTACTGACACTGAACTGCATAAATAGAGGGATACCCTCCAAAAAAAATAAATAAAATGAAATAAATGAAACAAAACACTGACACACACACTCTCACACCTGCACATATGCTCTCCTCTAGTAACAGTTGTTAGTGCCAAGATGCTGCAAAACAGTTAAAGAAGTGGGGAAATAGAGATTATGAAATGTAAGGGGTGTAATAGTGACAAAGGAGGAGACAGGACTATCCTAGATCTGAAAACAGTTACCATGGTAACAGAGGTACAGTAGAGATGGTTTTAAGAAAAGATGGTTTTTGTGTCACTATCCTATGTCAGAGCATAGGCACTGCTACCTCATATGCACCTGTTAACACACAGGCAGGCTACAGATGTGTACAAATACACACAGACCATACACACAAACACAAACATCCACAGATAGAACTAGTGGACAACTAGTTTACTCCTTAAATGGAAATGTTGCAAGTAACTGTCAGTGTGATGAAGTAAAAAGAGAACTGGAAAAGGATTGTGAAGGAAAAAAAAACAAATAAACTAGATCATAGAGCACAGAAACTTCTCTTCCCCTTTTATTGAAGAGGAAAATTGACTTTAGTCTATAACAGAGGCAGCTGTACAGGAGCACACAGTACACACAGAAATAAACACACATTCTGATCCTGTGTGTGGATTGCAGCTTGATTTGTGAGTTCTGAATGTCATTCAAGGTATTTTCTATTTAAAAAAGTTACTCTCCCTTAGGTTACATAAAAGGGCTTTACTGTATAATTACGAAATATCCTGATTGTAATATAATCACATTATTGTATGGCTCCACTGACTGTAAAGACAGCGTTGTGACTGTGCAGATCTCAGGCACACACACACACTCTTCTACCACCAAACCCCACTGTGCCTCTGGTCATTACCAGTTCTCTTTCTCTGAATAACCAAGACTAGAGGAACCCATAAACATAATGACACGGACATAGCTCTGTGACGTCACTCATTGCTTTGTGTGAAGAGATGCTTTGAAGCTTGCAGTTGGGTCTACTGCTTGCTGCCCTCTTGGCAGTTGTTAAAAGCCAGTAAATCTGAATTTGGCCAGCATGGTGGAGCCTGAGGGGAGCTGGGGTGGGGTCAACTGAGCAGCCACTGCTGTTGCAGAGTCTGGTAGCCTGAGTAAATTAAGGTAAACACACTTTCTTTAAGGCTTAATATCCTCTTGAAACCCTTGGCAAAATCACCACTATGACATACTTTGGAAGGTGAATTAGCTATTGAGAAACTGTCTTGTGGGAAAAAGAATTTGACGTTGTATGACCACAAGTTGGGGGGGTTCCCCTTTTCTTCATAAAGAGACAGGACTTTCAGAGCCAAAATTAAGTGGCGATTAGAGGAAATGCATCTTAAAGCACCTCTGCAGTGGCAGAGACATTCAGCTTGCCATGCAGCAGACTCAGGCTCTGCTTTAGTTTCATTGCAAGGCTAGGGAAAGCTCCGTCTCCACATCTCAATATCCAAGAAATACAGCCAAAAAACCAAGGTTCAGAAAGGTTAAGTTTATCCTATTGGACATGACTGTAACTAGGTCACCTAACCTAAAAAACCCTTATTTACCGATACCATGACTTTACCTAAACCTAAAAAAGTTGTTTTGTGCATAACCCTGACCAAACTCATCACTGAAACACAGGAGCATCTGTGAGGTTGCAGTGAGATGGTCTCATCCAAGCAAAAGAAAACTCAGAGGACCACGAGTGGCCTGGTGCAGAACAGTGACTGATGAGCCAGTCAGTATGAACTTATGAGAGTGAGGCTCAAGGTGTTTCCAAGAATAGGGCAAAATGGAGGGAGTTCATAGCAGTTTTACATACCACAGGGGACAGGAGGATTCACTTAGTAACATATGTGACAACAGCCATGTTGCTATTCCCATTGGAGCCAGTTTGGCAAAGTGAAAATGTGAATAGGGCAATAAATTATATTTTCCATTTGGATGTTATTACAGGAAAAGTATATGAAGTCACTATTAAGTAGAGTATGCACAAAAGAATAAACCATTATGTTATTGCCCTTGAGGCAGATGTGTTGAATTGGCCAATTGAGCCTGAATATCTTGGCAATTTCTTTTATACAGAGGTATAAATCTGCATTTAAGGGTACTGCCAAATAAATCATATTGCATATACAATTCTGAGGAGATTCGTTCTGGATTTTTAGTAACAGTAGGAAATCCTCAACACCACGACCGCCATGCGAATACTCTAGTTATCTAACTACAAACTTATTACAAATTTACTTGGAATGGCAAAACAGTAATTATAGGTGTAACCTAAGCAAGCGTGCTGGCTAACCTCAAATTAACATGTGGTAAACAACAGGAAGCAACACAGTTTATAACACTCCTGCATGTACCTCAAGGTTTCCCTGAAATGCATACAAAGCTGAGTGTGATAGATACTGAGGACTATTTTGCTACAAAGTTAAAATTAGAACCAGTGAATGTATTTACCTCAACACACACAAACACTTCAACAACTTAACAAAACCCGAGGTCAAGCAAACCACTTACGAAGATGCATATTTTCATACATAAATGACTATCATTTTTTATATTGTCAGAAGATGAGAGCAAAACAGTTTCAGATTCAAATGCTTAGCTTGATGTCAAGTGGAGCCATGGAAACTTGATCTTTTGGCATTCTCAAAGGATTCGAGATGTCACTGCATGTGATGAAAGACAAAGGTCTAATGAGGAGACAGTGCTTAAGATGTAGTGTGCAGAAAAACACTGGTTTCCAGGTTTAAAGGGACAATTTTAATGAGTAACACTGTTTATTATGAACTGTTTGCTCAAAATCACGGCATGCCAGCAGCAACAGCAGCAGCAGGAAGCATGGTTCAAACACAATCACAGTATTTCCTTGACAAAGCCTTTTTGATTGAGTGGACTTTGTTGCCAGAGGGGAGCTAAAGTGGGTTAGTTAGGTGGACCGCAGTGCTTCCAGAGATTCCTAAACTGACTCAAAACAAGGCATTTGAGCATGACAAATCAGCCAGGCATCAAATGTTTGCTTGCATTGGTGTAGATAGGAATGAGTGACAGGAACAGCATAGTTGGAATGCAAACACAGAGTTGCAAAGCATGCAACATGATCAATCCCTCTGAGTCAACAGAGAACATGAGTATAGTATGGTTTTTTTAGCCTGTTATAGATTGAAAACAGGTGCACTCACTTTCTGTTTTACCTCCAAATATCGTGCCCAGTTGGACCTATTTTCTACCAATATCTGTGTGTTCACAGATCTTTGAATCACTATGCCAAAAACAGTGTTCTCATAAGCAAAAGAACCAATGATCTACAGATATGAAAACAAAATTAGGGACTTGGGGACTACAGCTTTTCACCACAAAGCCCGCATTGCAAATTTGGGATGTGGACTTTGAAGGACATATTTCTTTTGCAAGTCCTCCAACTTTATACAAGTGTAATACTAAACAGTCAGAGTACCTCTTTAAAGGAAGGGTAAGACAAGATGAATCATTCCATTAGTGAAGTGGTTAAAGAGGACTGAGGTGATAACACAAGTAACAGCTGTTACATTTATTTGGTAAGAGTATGAGACTGCTAACTTGACACTAACTCACAAAAAATGTGATTACAGTACAGTTACTTTTATGCATTACTCTCAGCACTGGTGTTTGGGGTACATCTGAGGACGGCTTCAAACAGTCATCAAAAGAGAGCTGACTTATGAACATAAAAGTGAGTTCATTAACGAGAGCGACACTCTCAATCAGGACCCCTCCCCATTAGGTCAGGCTGTTTTTGATGTGTAATTATCCTTGCTGATACATTCACACTCAAACCCACAAACACAAGCAGGCACCGGGAAACACATTCCATAACACTCCCCCCACACACACACATTCATATAACACGTGCACACCCAAATCCAAACGCAAAATAGTACATTTAAATGGCAGTACCTAATGTGCATGCTTGCACACATTAACTTTATTTATTTATTTGATTTTTAAAAACGCTATCACTAAACTCAGTGCAACTTTTTGCATTAATGCTGACTCATAATTTGTGAGTTGAGCTTATGATCTTAGTTCTATTTTAATGAAGTCATAACCTCATCAGGGACAGCCTGACACAGAGGAAATAAAAAAAAGGAAATCAACGAACATATACTCTTTTTTACCACTGCTCATTTTTTCCTCTTTCCTACAACAAAGGAGAAGATTAATGCACTGGATATATAACTGTATGTATGTACATGTATGAGCGTTCTTACGTTTGTGTGCCTATGTGTATTTGTGTGTATACAAGCATGTCTGTGTGTATGTTTGTGGGGGATAGGTTTATTTACATTTTTTATGCCTCTCTGCACTGTAGGCATTTCCACTACTCGTAGAGTAAGCTTTTTGTCTGTTTGTAGAAACTTTAGCTTTTATAAAAGGCAAAGCTTTCCGGCTGCCCTTCTCCATGTGCATTCGAACCTAACAGGAACCTTCTCCTGCACTCTGACTCTCCGAAACGAGAGGAAGTTTATGCAGAAAACTTTCTTAAGCATTTTTGAGAGTTGAGCTGGGAACATTGTGTCTAATTTGAAGAAATTGTGTATGTGTGTATTTGTGTGTCTGCATTCATGTCTTTATCTGTTTGTGGCTGAGAGCTCGAAGGCATATCCTGCTGCTGGTAAATTACCCAAAGCAATGTGGTTTGGGGAGGAAGCAGTGGGAGGGAGTGGAGGAGAGGTGATGTAGGAGATCAGGAGAGGAGAAGGGAAAGGGAAAGACAGAGGAGCGATCATTTGGAACCCCAGGTCTTATCAAACATTGTTAGTGCACCCTACTGCCTCTCATTTACAATCTTATGTTTTTTCCCCCCTCTGAGCCGTACTCACATACAAACACAAGCAACAAAAACACATTAGGAGAAGACAGGCACATGGGAATATACAATTTATTATCAACAATAAGGAAAATATCTCAAAACACACAGGCACAGTATGTGTAGCATATGGACACAGCAAGACAAGCGCTGTTCAATATTCCTACACTTTTATACTCTAAACTATCTTCATACGACTGTATCAAAACTACATGTTTTACACACAATGCTATATGAGATTATACTGTGCACATACAATAATATGATTTACACAGAAACAAACAGGCTCACATGTTGGACATACACACACACAAACATATACACGCATACCCTCACCCTATACAGAAAGGTATTGGGCAAAGGGCTGCCATTAATCCAACAAGGAAATAACAAGGGACTTTCCCAGAATTCACTGCAGCACCTCACATCACCTCTATTGCTCCCTTGCGATTTGATTCTCTACTGTGTTACAAATAAGCAAGCTGTGGAATGTATGTTTGTATGTGTCTCAAGGTGCATGGATATGCATATATTATGGTGCTTTTCCCTGCAATAGTATAGGCTATACCATACCATACCATATGTGTGTCTTGCAGCATGCATCCAGTGCACAGTGGGGATTATATACTGTGCATGCACCTCGATGAGAAACGATACACATAAACATGGCAGGTCCAGTACTTCATGTGTGATTGTATGTGTGTGTCTTAAAATGTTTGAAACATAAGCAAGGAAAGTATATGATGAGTCATTCTGGACAAAACAAACTAGAATTCTCTGGGGCTGATAAACGTATCAAAGTTATGCTGACATTTTTACATTTTTATACCCTTTGGTGCCTCTTGTGTTTTGTATTTGTCTCCCTGTGGTGCTATCTATGGTTCAAAATTTTGTATAAACCAGTATTTATAGTCAGAGAGGCATTATGGGGTCTAAGATACATAGAGAAAGTGAGACACCACAAGGAGTGAGGGGAGAGAAGCAGAGAAAGACATAAAATAGCAGAGATGATGACAAAGTCAAGTGTTTATAGGAAACAAAAACTGTATTCATCTGACATTCACAAGCAGAGAAAATTATAGAGTTGGCTGTGGTGTTTGCTCAAAGACACTGTCTATCATATGGTGGTAGCTCATGGACAAAATGCGGGCATCTTGACGAGTGACTTCATATCTGTCTGATGATAGTGAACCATTGGGCCACAAACAAGCTACTCACTCCCTAAGTGATTAGGGAGACAAGGTCAATTCTGCTAATCCAACCATTCCGCTGACAAAAAAAGAGTGTTTGTGTTTGACAGAAAAAAAGGTTGAGGTATCAAAAGAAGCCAGAAAAAAAGAGAAATGCACAGGGTAACACTGACATATTGATTCTGATATGACGAGATGACAGAGAGGGTGGAGGAGAAGATGAGTTGAGGCAAAAGGAGGAGAGGAATAGAAAGGATGAATCATCTTGATTTGTATTTGTTCTTTGCCTGATGATACCCAGCCACAAGTGTTCTCACAGACCATCTGTAACGATAATGAAATGAACACACTCACATATGCAGTCGTGCACACATGCTGGCATATCCAGCTCTCACACCAAATTCCTGAGATAAAGAACTTACCAATTAGTCATAATACAAGATGTCTAGTCTAGATAAATGTCCTGCTTACCTCCCTTTGTATGTCTGTCCCTCTTTTTCTCTAGGCTATAAAATCCCTTTTGTACAGTATATAGTTTTTGTAACTGTAAATATTTGGTGACATGAAATGGTCGACTTCAAATATGTGGAAAAAGAAATAGTGGTTTCGCAATTATGTAACTACAGCAACTTGATGATTGTGCAGAGGGCTCAACCAGCACTCATCAGTATTATCTGTGTTTAAATATTATCCTCTTCCACTGTATAGTTTTTGTTCTTCATGTGACTAAACTACAAATCAGAAATGGTCTGATTTTACCTTCGGTCCAGCTCATTTTAAAAGACTCAAAGGGCCACTACTGCTAAGACACCATGTTTGTGTATAACCAACCAAATATTATACTTTTTAACAGTATGTGCATGAAGCAGTAAGTGTCAACCACATTCTCTAACTCCACTGGGATTCCAGATACCTGGAGGTATGTGGATCAGATACTTAAATTCCCAGAACTTGCTTCTTTCAACTCAAAGGAGCAGCAGTTCTACACAAAGCTCCTTCTGGATACGTATCTGCAATCTCAGTTATTTGGTGAGCACTCAAAACTCATAACTACATGTTAGGATTGGATCATAAATCAACTTGTAAACTGAGAGCTTCATCTTCACGCTCAGCTCAGTTCTGTGCGACATTCAGATTTAGCAAGTGCAGCACCAATAAAATGTTGATTAGGTACAAAAGGGTTAGTTGTTCAGTATGCTATGGGCGTCTAGGAAATCCAAGGAGCATGCAGGAGATTCAGTAAGGAAATCAATTAAACTATCATGTAAAATACAGTAGCTGCAAGTTCCTTTACATGCTAATGGAGCCCTCCAGGGTAGCTCAGGATGCTACCCAGGAGATCCAGATAAAATATGCCAAAATCACCTCACATGCTTCGAAGCCCTTTCAAGTTAAGACATATGCTATGATGGAAAAGTCATGTTGTCAAATGAACCACAAGGATGGAGACTTAATATGTCTAGGACTGAAATGGACGTCATGACGAGAAAGCTGGATATTGAAGATTCCAGGCTGTTGCAGGTGGTAATAAGTAACATAAGCAGTTTGGAGTGATCATAAACTGAACATGAAATGTTGGATTAAGGCCACATGACTTGTTTGAATCCAAGAAATGACAATCATCATCACCTCATACTGATAAAAATGATGGCATGCACCACTTTAGTATTAGGCATAGTCATGAGTGCAAGGTGTTGATTTCTTGGCTAAAGGGAGAACATAAATACATTAAAAACAGCTAAATGACATCAAATGCAAAGGATTTTGTATACTATGAAATGAGAAAAGAGAGGAACGCTTTAATAAGAGGCAGAGAGAAGAAGAAAAAAACTGCCTAACAGACTGCTGATGTGCTGAATGATAGATCTGTTGAACGTCCATAAAACCTCTTTGGCGTAAATTGCTCCAAGTTTCTTGAAGTTGCTTGAATTCTCCCCAATCACCTTTTCCAACTCCAATTTTCATTTCCGCCTGTCCCTTTTTTTTAAAACTGCTTTCTTTCTCTCCTTTTCTCCTCTACCCCCCTCTCCTCCCAACCCTCCCCCAGTCTTTCTTCACCTCTTTTCTTCGCTCCTTATTACCCTTCCTAATGATAGCCAGTCTTCACAGAGAGAGGCACTGATGACAGTGAGCGCCTATCGTTATATTTAGATCTAATTAAAGATCATTATAATCTATCAGCACAATGGAGACCGGGCTGTGATAGAGTCAGAGGAAGGGAGCATGGGAGAGAGGGAGGCAGGGAGTAAGAATGAGAAAGAGAGATGGACTGGGGGAAGGGGAAGCGCAGGAGTGCGAAAACTTGTGCCTCAGTCATCGACAACCTCCAGTACCCCGTATTGTTCCATAACGACCCCCTTGAATTCCCAATTACCAAAATGTGATTACAGCACATTACAATGACTGTGACTCTTGTACAGACACAAGAGCAAGAAGGAAAAGCAGGAGTGAGGATAAAGTATTGAATAATGAGAGGTGTATGAGAATATGCTCCTGAGTGTTATTAGCATGAAGGGTGATTCTTTGTATGGTATTAAAATGTAATTTGGATTAACCTGGGTAAAGCAGTCAAATACGGTCTGACAGAGAACAGAGGCTAAAAGCAAACTACAGATTTAATCAGCATCTTTGCAATCTTTTTTTGCTGTTCAAAAGAAAAGCTAAAAAAAAAAAAAAAAAACTTCCAAAACTCCCCTCACCACCTTTATATTTCCTCAGCTGATTTTTCACAATATAGCCCTAAGCAGTCTGTAAAATGACAGAGAAATAGAGAAGCAGTGGCATTTGCCAAACTCTTTTCTGTGTCAGTTGTAGTACTGTGCTTGGCATGGAATTGCTTTAAAAGCAATAGGAATGGATAAAATTTTCACAGGCCGTGTCTCATATTACTCCTTCTTATCTGTAGTGGCTCTTGCCAGTAGCTTCATGGAGCTTATCACAGCCATAGCCAACTCTGTTTCTCTTCTAATCCCAAACTGAAAGTATTATTACTTTATTTGAAACTTTAGGCCACACAGAGGATTGCCAAAATGGTCTTTTAATTGGAAATCAAAGAACTTAATATATTCAGTAAACCTGTGGCAATCCCAATTTGGCATCTGACTGGAGAGCAGGTTATTACCTTGCTCTAATATTCCTATGAAAAGCAGAAGGAATACTATAATGTTGATCCCTGTAGCACTGTCCATGGTGCTGATAGTAGAAGCAAGGTGGTTTTATTTAGTGTGTGCTCACTCAAACACAAACACACAGACACATACAAACTAAGCGGACCCTTGAATAAGTTATTATTGCTTTTCCATTACATCCTCTAATACCAAGACAGTTTTAATCAAATGTGCTAAAAAGGGGAGCAGCCTCATTCTTGCATTTCCTCCTGGTCTCTACCACCAATACATACACACACACACACATCAAAACACTTAAAGAGAAATCATGGGGATGACTTCCAGAACACTCTCTGTTTACCAACGTCTAACAAATCCTTTTTTATTTAACCAATGTAGTGGCTGGAAATTAATTTTTCATGCCCATTCCTTGTTCCCCCATTACCAATGAATTATACAAATGTGTGTCAGTCCTTCATGCTAATAATGTGAGCGCGTGTTTGTGTACATGTTGTGCCAGGGACTAGTTTCTGAAGTCGTGCTTCAGCTGGATGCTCGGCTAGGTTTAATTACGCAGACGCAGGCTTCTAATTTTGCACTTGTGCAACACTTCCACTTTAAGGTCAGTCATGGCTGTGGAGTTTTAACTTACGTCCCTGCTGTGCTCCCTCTCTCTCTCTATTTCAACAATGTCTCTCACTTCTTCCGTTGCTTTCTGTGTTTCTATCTGTTAGTGTGTGTTTGTGTATGTCTATTTGCATTTGTGAGTATGCACACTTCTCTGCGTATTCTGTATATGTGCGTGTATCATTTTCTCTCCCTCACTGTGTATGTGTGTGTGTGTTGCTCTTGTTGCTGTTCTTATCATCACCCTGAGGCTGAATGAATAAAACGAGGCCAAGAGAACGAGAGGATAAGAAGAGGAGGTTACAACACTGAAATATAGACAGCCCATACCGATACACACATATACACCGGTGTGCTACTTTCGCTTTATCAGTCAGCATTTACAAACAGCTCTCAATGTCTCAAAAGCAAACATGCCTGTGCCAACAGAAAGAGAGAGAAAGTCAGATATAAGAACATGGTTAGAGAAATTTGTGAGTTTGAGAGAGGTTAGAGGTCACATGTAACAGCCTTGGCCATAGCTGTCAAGGCAATGATTGGGAGAAGAGCGGAGAAAGTTCAAGATCACAGTTCATTATGTGTGTATACATAAAGGTGAAGAGGCAAGAAAACAGAGATGACTGGATAGAGGTACAAATATTTTTTTCCACTTTTTTTTTTTTTTTTTTTTTTTTACATTAGTTTGGTATGTAAATCACTCCAGTACAATACTTCTGACCCTCAGCTGTTTTAGAGAAGAATCCTGTGATTTACCAAAGAATCCTAAGAAGAAGTGAACTGATTTAAACTAAAGCAAAAATACTTCATTTGATTTGAGGGTTTTATGTCCTTTCTAGCTCTGGAAGTGCTCCTAATACTGTCTATGCAGAAAATGAATGGACTTTTGGTTCTAACATTTTCCAGTTGTTAAGATGCATCATAAGGCCGGGGCTGCTGTTTATCAAATGAACAGTGATAAATATTCCAGTGTTACCTCCCTGTGTTCTCCTTAATTTACTCTTGTTCACTGTCATGCACTACATATTGTAATTTACATCGGGAAATGTGAAAAATTTAAATTGGCAACACCCTTTTTCATATTGCACATGCACACAAACAAACCCATTCCCAAAATATTCCCATTTTTTTCCAGCCTGGAATTTTCATCCATGCCCATTTGGTGAATGCAACTTCTTCTTTCTACAATTGAAAAAGAAAAAACAATACCTGGCTCTCACTCCCCTCCACTTTCCTCTTCCTGCTCCTCTCATGAATACTTCAGCAAGCCACAGACCTTTCACATCAGTCATCCTCCTCTGTTCCTCCCTCTCTTCCCCCCTTGCTCCATCCATCTTTACTACAAGGAATAGGGCATGCTGTTGCGCTTTTTGTTTCTCACCCTAGGAATTTACGTTCATGACTTCTGTCTGCTTTTCTCATCACTCTTGATCTAGCCTGTCTGTGTGCCTCTCTCCTTTTCAACGCCATCTCTGGTTGAAGATTCTGCTCGGTTGTCAAACTCTCACCCTCCCTGCTCTCTGCTGCACAATGACAGTGCAAGATAGCAAAAAAAAAAAAAAAAAAAAAAGACAAGACGAGGAAAGAAAGCAGTATTTATGTTTGTTAATTAGCACAGCTCTAATGTGAGTTATAACATATTTAATGGAAGTGGGGATACACACAGGGAGAAGAAACACACTACTCATGCACAAACACACTTGTATATGCACATACACAGAGACACAAATGATTTGGCAGTTAACCAACATGTTTGGATCACCCTAATGTGCGTGGGATGGATAAAGGGGAATCTCAAAAAAGCTAACAAGCAGCAATTTCCTTGTGTACTGAATCTTCGGAAACAGAAACAAGCACATATTCTTTATTCTTTCAATAACAATATAAAGTGGCTTTGTTACTTTAGTTTGAGTTGAGTCAATGGTGCACCAGAGACTTGACATTCTTGAGTGAGGCACTGCAGGTGGGCAAGAGTGTGATTTAATATGAATGAACTCATCTGTGCTCGATGGTTATTAGACAGATGGACTGAGATGAATAAAGAGAGAGCGTGAGAGATACAAAGAGACAAGGAAAGAGAAAGAAAGGTGGAATTGCACTCCAGTGCTGACAGATATAAAAAGAGATTGAACAGAGAAAAAAAGGTGAAATGGAGAGAAATGAGGAATAAGTGAATGAATAAAACAATAGAAAAAGTGAACATCAAAAAGAGTCAGACAATGTGTGGGAATGAAAGAGGGGCTGTGTCACAGAAAAATGAATTTACATTGTGTTTTTATGAACACACCATTAAAGAGTAAATATATGACAGCACTAATGGGCTATTGGAGCTCCCATAGCACATGATGGATGGAATTAAAGTAATTGCCTCTGTGTGTTTAAATCAATTATAGAACGCCGCTGCACAGAAGCGTGGCGAATTACAAGAAGAGTCCCCACAACAGTCTTTCCTGTCTCTATGTGTGTGTGAGTGTGTGTTTGTGTATACTCTAATCTCACATCCTTCTCATTTTCCTGAAATCCAAGAGCCGATGACCTTTTCTTGGGAATTATCTTTCCTATTCATTTCACTTCATCACTGCCTGCGAGATGAACTCCATCCATATACCTCACCATGACTCTTCCTGGCACATGTAGACATTTACTGTATATATATATATATATGTGTGTGTGTATGTGTGGGCCTAACTGTGTGTGCATTTTGTGAACCTGTGCACAGTGGGGAATGGCATCAACTTCCTTTATCCAGTTCAGTGAGTTTCACATTTGGAGTTATTGTGTCCTGAGGGCAGGACCCCAGCTGACACAGTCATTTAAAACTAACACTCTATGGACAGAGACCACTTTAGGTTGGAAATAATGCTCACCCCCAGCCCTGAGAGTTGCAGACCTTGTACTTAAGCACTGCTCACTTGCCAGCTCAACAACGTGCAATGATTGCCACACAACTATTCCCTATATCTTTCCAGAAGAAAATGGTGCAAAAATGATTTAAGTGAACATGTAAAAGTTTAACTGTGTTCTGTACAAAAAGTAGCAGCAATCAGTGCTGGCTAGTAACTCATTATGTAGTAGTGCTTTATGTTTTTTTCTTTTTCTTTTCAGAAACCACCAGTGTAAAACAATTTGGAATTCTGTAATGACATTATAGTTAGGCTGTTGATCACAAAACACTCTAATACTTCAACATGTTTGCTGTCTTTCTGAGAATTTGGTGGAAGATGATGGAACATGTTAGCTTTGAGCAGGGGTTTGAGGCTGAGGGAGGTGGTTAGCCTCTACCAAAAGAGGTCAACATTATCTTGTTGCACATATGAGCAGAAGGCGAACTGGACCTTCATCATCACAGTGACAATAGTAAACATGTGATTAAAGTTGTGGAAAAGAGCTTTGGGAAAGTATATCTTCAAGGTTAGAGAGAAGTCTCCTGTGTTAGAGTCCACAATTTTACTACTTAGGTGATACTACATCACCTAATGTTCTACTTTGCTCCCATCATAATTACTACAGCTGCTAAAGGTCACCTAACAGTAAAGCATTACTATGGGTCATAATAAGGCACAGGCAACCTGTGAGGTTATCTTTTTACCGGAGGACACTCTCCAGTAGCCAGTGTGGACCTCATCCAGGAACCATTTGGTTTTGTGGAGGAGTTCACCACAGTAGTGAGGAAGGAAGCAAAATGGTAATGAAAGTTGACATTTAGAGCTTTGTTCATAGAAACAACTTAGTACAAGTGCTCATTAAGTTTAATTTGATCCAGTGGTAAGACTTGTGGTAAAAGAAATTAGTCACATTGTATTGACTGAATATGAACAGCCGTGCATGTTTGAGTTTACAGTGCTAATACCTTTTAAACAGATTGTGTGCTTCAAAACTCCTGATCATCAAACACAGCAGCCACAGTCTAAGTTACTTTATTTTTTTATCCCGGACACTTTTCAAGTCCAGCAGAGTTCAGTGGTTGTGGTGAACTGCTGTGTGACTAAAACATGACTGTTATTATGTCCTCTCACACAGTCCCTTTCATTGCCTATGCCCATGAGTGTGTGTGTGTGTGTGTGTGTGTGTGTGTGTGCGCATGTGTGTGATTCCTTTCATTCATCTGGAAGCAGCTTACTCTTCTGAGCTGCTCTGCTGGCTGCAATCCCAATCAAACCAAAGCTCTCTCTCTCTCTCTTTCTCTATCTCCCTCCCCCAATCAAAACTGTCCTGTCTTTCAATCTTTCCTCTCCATCCAGCTCTGACACTCTATCTATCATTTTATTTTTCTTTCATTTCACTCATCTTTCATTTCACTCCAAGTTTCAAAGTTATTTGAAAACATTACCCTCCACCACCACCACCACCCTCGCCCGGTTCAGCCCTTTCTCCTCCTTTCTGAAACCTGTTTATATAAGGTTAATCTGCCTTTGACAAAAGGATGCCCCTCTGCTTCTTTGGGCGTCTTGGAGAAGCGCTTTGAAAAATGTGTGGAAAGGATTAAGGTAAGACCCAGAGCCAGGACTAGCTCTTTCTATCTCTCTATACTCAACTCTTGAGCCCCCCAAACACAGACAAACTGATGCACATACACCAGCCCTCCCTTTCTCTGTATTCTTCTTAACAAAACTCACTCAGTGAAACTCAAAGAGTCCCACAACAAAACTTTTTGGACTTCCAGTTGACGCCATGTTTCTGGAACTTATGTCATGTTTACTGCATCTGCTGTGTGTTTAATGGAGTGTGTCAACTTGTTTATGAATCTTCATATTTGATGTTGTTTTCTAGTGAACGGCGTCAAACAGTAACAGTAACAGCGTTACAACACACTGGCATTAAATGTGCAAATGTACAACTTTGTATATTGTTTGCAGTTTAGTAAGCTTAAACTAGTGATGTGAAACGTGAATTCTGAATTCTTTGCACTAAAACAAACCAAAAAATGATAATACATTTTTTAAAGTTTTCTCCTTAACACACTTCAAATCTAAATTAACCACCGCACACTGAAATGACTTGTACACTGTGACTTTAAAGTCACTTAAGATGTTCCTGCGACCAACCAGCACCTGAACACTAATACTGGCTGTGTATGGGGAGTTTTGTTTACTGTTATACTTTCAGAGCAGTTGTAATGCAGTTAGTTGTAAAAGTCTGAGGAGACTGGGTTGATATATGCCACATTTCCTTCATGTGGAATTACTTTCTGCTGAGGAAATAGTTCAGATGAAAACTGTTGACAGTGAAGTTTAATAATCCTGAGTAAAAAGGGCATTGTTCCTAGAAAAAGCAGATTGCTGTTGAGTTTTTCATTTTGAGCAGCACAGACAGAACACTAATTCATCTGCATTATGGTAGTGAGGGAACAAAGTCTCAAAACTTAAGCATATAAAACCAAATCTATCTGTATGGCTAGATATCATACAGTGATAGTGTATGTGATAAGACATTTTTTGGGGGAGGGTGAACGGACCTTTTGAATGGATTGTGTGATTGACTAGTCTATTCTGTTGTTAAATATCAAAATGGACTTGAGAACAATGATACCCATGGACTGTAAAGCTGTCAAGCTGTCAGGTTAGGATTTGTAAAGTGGGGAAGGCTGTTTTGTGTTTCAGCAGGGGGAAAGTGTTACCCGTAAGTATTTGCCAAATTGGTTCATGTTGTGAGTTTGGGTCTGGCCTGCTGCTGTTCCATGCTATACTGCTGGTCTTGCTCCTTTCCCACTGAAGCCACTGAATTCTGGAGTATATTGGCAAGTGTTAGAAAAACTGCACTAATCAGAATGCAGATCAGATGCCTTCTAGCTGCTAAGCATAATGTGAAATTGGAGCTTGGCAAGTGATGCTTAACACAATCATCGTTATCATCTCTTGAATCCATATTGATGACTGCTAGTTACAACAATACCCACGATGCCTCACCACAAAGAAGTTCATTACCCTTAAGTTTTAACTTAGTATTATAAGCAGCATGTAAATAATGTAAATAGCTAAGATGGTAAGTGTCAGCTACTAGCTAAGCTCAGCTAGTGAGTGGCTTTGTATTAGGATACCATGACAGTACTATGAAGATACTGATTAAATGAACCCTGCAGCCAGACAACTTACAGTTAGCCAAACACAGCTGTGCTCTTTCTGTATGTATGGCATGTCATGTAGGTGCAGACATTCATCTGTAGCAAGGTTTGTGTGAGTGTGTGTGTCGATTTCGATGAGAAAATACAATGTGTATGGACAGGATGGGGCTCTGCGGTGTCATTATTTTCTGATTTGTTGAGTGAGTAAACAAGCTGGAGGGAAGGCAACACTGCAGCATACAAAAAAAAGAACTCAGTCATATTCATACATTTGTCAACTAAAGGTGCCAGAACACTGCGCTAGATCGTTTCGACCCAATTTTACACAGCACCTGACGTTGTATTTCAGGAGCAACACATCTAATTCAGACACTGTATGGTCTGATTTTATCAGCTAGCTAGTTAGTGTAGATCTGGATCACACTTCCTGTCCTCCCTCAGTGAGTCTGTCAGACAGATTGCTTTCCTCCTCACCGCCTCTGCCCCTCATCCTTGTCTGTACACCAGCTGTAGCTATAGAGATACTCAAAACTGCCTTCAACATGGATACTAGTTGGGCAAACGTACCTTCAAATCACTGCCAGTAAAAACCTGTCCAAAGCTGCAGACTTGACTGCTTCTAGCCAAAAATACTAGTTTAATGACTTGAATTGCATTCTTAATTATGTGCAAAAAGTGATGGTCTATTTGCTAACTCTCTACTCACCATGTGTGTAATACAAACTACGGCCCTTTTATTTCTGCAAACACAATTCACATAAACCCAACACCAGCAGACACTGGGCCAAATCGCCTTTCACCCGGAACAAACCAGAGCGACATCAGAAGACCCAGAACGGTGGCTGATCATGGGATTCCAGCTGTGATCGGCTCCCCTTTAGTCCCCCAGTGTGCAGGGATTCTCGGGGATAAGCAGGACCGGAGAGGGACTTTGAGGTTTTCTGAGTTGCGGGCAGAGCTTTAGTGTTTTTCCCGCCACATCCCAGATAGACCTGGAATGCGGAAGATTCCGGATTTGTGTTTGGGCTGAACTAATTGAGTCCCCTAAAAACCTTGCTACCCTGACTCCAGGACTGTGCTGGCTCACAAACACACACCTACACACACAGACACACGTCCAAACACACACACACACACCCGCATGCATGCTCCCTTTTGTCTCTTTCTGTGCCAAGCCTAATCCTGCCTTACCAGCTGCAGAAAAAAAGAGAGACGGAGAGAGAGAATCTCCTCCCTCCATTCAGTTCCAATTCACTTTTCAATTTCAAGGTGCTTTATTGGCAAGGCTCTGCCTGAGTGATGCCAAGGCAATTAACAAAAAAACGGGTGCTTTCAAAGCAAAAAAGAAAGACAAAAAAAAAAAAAAAAACGACAGTGGCATTATAATACAGCAAACACTACAATCAGAACAATAATAATAAGCATTGAAATCATTTCAATTTGCCTTTCATTCCCTTTCTCTGCACACACCATCTCTGGGGGGTCAGTGCAGGATTTTCCTTTCCTCTCCTAATTGTGATGGGCCATGGAAAGCGCTCCACCAAATTCTGTAAACACATGTGGAAGCAAAGAGGAGGCAGCAATGGAAGACTGATCACAGCAAATGAGTTTCTCAGGAAATGATTGGGCCTCTTTGATTGCCCAAATGTAAGTCCCCCTTATCCAACATGACACCTGAGTACAGAGGCGCATAATGTTTATAGTATGGAGAATGTAATATATTAAAAAGATAAATTTGCTGGTGCAAGGTAGAGAATTGAAAGTAGATAATTTGTAATCACACTGTAGAGTAAGTGTTTGATGTTCTTTGAATGGAGCTCTGAAGTTAATTTTCAATTCTCTTTGAAACAGAGTAAAATAATGAATTGTGAGAACAACAGAGCACTGCCTTGGTAACATTTTAGATGGGTGAGTAGGCAGGGGTCAAAGCATGGCACAGAATGAAATATGTGGGCCATAAAAGGAAAGGGAAACTTGTTTGCACTTTTTTTCTTGTACCCTTTGACTTTACTTTGAAAATATAAAGTTGCTGTCACCACCTGATGAAAACACTCCAAAAACAATAAAGAAAAGCATGAGTTAGCCTGGCACTGGCAATGTACAATATGACCTGAGTCACCATTATGATACAGGCAAAGTATCAGCAATAAGTTGGGCAGACCCTTTTCCAAAAAGACGTTGCCCTTGTGTGGAGAATTATGCAAATGTTTTCAGTTTTAGTTAGTTGTTATTTACTTGGAAACAGCTTTTTCTTTTTCATATGTGTGTTTGTACTACAGGTCACTCTGACCAACAGTCTGCCTACTCACTAATGGAAAATAATTAATCTCTGTGGAAATGGTTGAGGGAGAAAGCACACAGCATGATAATATGGGATAAAAACAATTTGTCTGGAAAATTGACAACACATAAACATGACTTTGAGTGAAGCTGAGAGCTTGTCCTGTAAAAAAAAAACACAAAGACCCCTCTGTGAGCAGCTTAGTATATCAAGTTACATTTTAACGTTAGATGACCTCTAGTGGCCGTAGTAATTATGACGGGAGTGAAGAAGGAAAACCCAAAACATGATCTTCTCCTAAACCTGATCAAGCACTATTCATGCCTAAACCAAAGCAAACTACAGAACTGGAACTTCTACTTACATTTCTTGTCCTTGTACTATTCTTTCATACAGGGACTGCAGTGTGTAGCAGCAGTCGCTGGCAGTAATACTCAGTGGTCTTTTGGTGCCAGTGGTTAGTCAAACATCTCCAGAACTGTTGACTGGATTGCCATGGAATTTGGTACAGACATTCATGGTTCATAAAGAATGAAACTTAAATACTTTGGGGATCAATAGCTTTTCCATCACCAGTCCAGCACGTCTAAACCTAATTACCAATTCCCATTAGCCTTAGCTGTACACTTTTTCACAGATTAGGGCAGGAAAAGATGGTATGACTGGCAATCATCCACACCACTGGACAACTCAAGATGGAGTATTCAACATGGGTAGCCTATTGTGATCACAACTATCCAGCATTAGACAACTGAGTTAATGTTATTTAACTGTTACATCTTCCTCTGTTCTCATGATGGAGTGATGACATGTCCACAAAATTCTTATTTATTAAAAACTGAATGGATACATCATTTCAGATGTTAGATTTTGCTCACAATCAGAGTGATTTTCTAAGTGCAGAGCTTTCAAGTGTGTGTGTGTGTATGTCTACATGTGCATAATTCCATGGGTTGATGACTTAAGATAAAGCGACTACCTCTCAGGGAGTTACAACTACTCTAATAGCTCTGTGAGTGTGTGTGTGTGCTGATATGGCTGCCTTACAGCTTAGTGTTAACCACTTGACATTTGGGAAGTGCTTTCATTAGGTTGGACGGCTGTCTCAGACAGTTATGATGACGGGGCTTTGTAAGTTATCCCAGTAAATACTGTGTCCGTCTTGGATCAATAACAGTCTAATCCCCCAATGGCTTACACTGGTCGCGCACACACACACACACACACGCACCCACTCATGCGTAGCATGCGAACACATGCACACGCGTGCACACACACACACACATACACACACACACATTTATAGATGCAGTGCATACACAAATATGCACAGACACACACAACTCACTAGTAGGACTTTAATCCTCACAACTGCCACCGGGTCATCAGCTTTGAAGCCTTCACTACATTACAGCAAATGTGGGAGGAGAGGCTGGATCAACAGAGATGAAAGGATAAAAAAGGAAAAATAAAACTGTAAAAATGATTGAAGATGTTGCAGTCTGGAGAGTGATATGAGCATGATGGGTAGTCTGAGCAGGAAGTGAGCTATGCTGTAGGTAATAGGTGTAATTATTCACACACAGCATAGAAGCAAAAACAATTAAACATTTTTAGTTTTGTATATATTGGCCATCCTCCCGTGACCCTTAAGAATAAGCAGTATAGATAATGGACAAATGGAATCTTGTACATCTTATGGATGAGGGTGTATTTGCTCTTAAGTGTTGCACTGGCTGCAACATCATGAAATAACCAATATAATGAAACCAATATACAAACATTTTCTTCTTTATTGAATGCAATTGGTAGTGTTGCTTTTAATTTAACTCTAGCTTTTAAGTCTTTGTAAAGCTTCAACTTTTCATGTTCCATCTGCAGCATCAGTGGCTCTTTGCCATTCAAAAGGTAGAGCAGCTGCAGACGTTTGCGATGTAGCTGGTAAATACTACCATTTCTCATTTGCCAGAACCCCCACATCAATTGACTATCCTCAAGGATATTTTTCACTCTTTGCTTCAAAACAAATTCCCCTAGTTTCAGTGTTGAAATGGTCAGTAATCCTCAATAACTGTTCCTCGGTACGTTGCTCCATCAGAGCTTCAGAGGGAGACTGAATGAAATCACACAGCTAATAATCACGTCTGCACATGGAAGGAGTTGGAGAAAGCAAGGGCAGTTAATGACTTTTACTTTTTTTACTTTTTATGTTCATGCCAGATGGTGAAAGGTGATAAATGATGTAATGTGGGACAAAGTATGAAGGAGAATTCAGACTGATGGAAAAAATGTATCTAGACTGTTCGATTAAGTTTATCCTAAAATGTCCACAGACCCTGACAGTACGTTTTTATTAATTATATTATTTGTTTGATGCCCAAACAAGTTTTATAACTCAGAGATCAATACTGCACAGGTCATTGTGCCATATCATAGACCACCTGCCAAAACAGTGACCAGATCCAGCCTACAGTAGAACATACTGGAACCTGCTCATCCTAGACAACAAAATACAGCAATATTTTATGCTATTCTTGACTTCAAACACAAAATTATAAACAGCTACTGGTGAGAGATATCCCTAACCCAGCAAGTCCTGTAATTAGTTGATTTGTTAGTTGATCCAACTTTGTGCAGTCTCTAACCTGCAGTGTAACAAAGACTCTGACATACAGCGTGTGATGAGAGAGTACATTGTTTTGGTCCAGTTGACTTTCCCATATATCAAATCACTGAAGGTTTCCAACCAAACATTGTTCTCTAAAGTAAATGATTACCTGTCAAAAACTCTGACGCCCAAATGACAGTTAAAATCACTCTATGCTTTCTTTCAGTCATGGTTGTGGTCTGAAAGACAAAGAAAATACAGAAAAACAAAGATAAGGAGCGCTCGCCCAACTAAATTATGTAGCCTTCCAGGTACAGTATGATTTAATCTCAACAGTGGGATGAAGGTTGGATATTAAACATTACCTGTCCTTGTTTTGACAGTGGACTTGGAGACAGAGACTGGATTACTACTTAATGACAGCAATTTTTCAAGAGGGACAATTAATAACTTTGGCAGAAGTAAGGGGGGAAAAAAAGATTTTGTTAATTAGCTTAGTTGAAATGAGTCCACCTTAACTGGGATTTATCAGTAGCAGCACAGTGGAAAACGCTTCCCTAACAAACACTGTGGCAACAGCAGAAAGGGCAAAGGGGGGTAAAATATAATTTTATTTCAGTTACTTAAATATATTACTATTTTTGCTAAGGCATTAAACGCATTCTGGGTTTTGATAGTGTACTAGAAATTGAATTATGCAAATCATTCGTTGGGGAAATTGTCCCCAACTCCGCCTTGCTGATTACTGTAATAAGGTTTTTAACATATTAATATTTTTTTCTCCACATCATATTTTTCATATTTTCCCAGAGATGAAAACACACACACACACAAAACACAGGGCTGTGATATGAAGAAGAAACCACAGTGAAAGGAGAAAAATAACTGCACATAAATGCAAATATGATTTCCTTGTTTCCATATCAAACCATGTCTTGGTGTTTACACCCCTTAATTACGATGTTTCATTAATTACAACAGGAATGTAATGGGGAATATTTACAAGCCTTCAAAGGCTGTAAGATATGGAGAGAAAATAAATAGTTGTGCTATCAGGGAGGAATAT
Source organism: Lates japonicus (assembly GCA_033238685.1). Lineage (NCBI taxonomy): Eukaryota > Metazoa > Chordata > Actinopteri > Centropomidae > Lates > Lates japonicus. Next base: position 434 of record BRZM01001688.1, on the reverse strand, counting down.
GCTCAGATGTTTTCCAGCTTTAACTTGTTGTGTTATGTGTTGACTTCGTTGACACACACGGAGAATAGCAGGCTCAAAATAAATGTGAGAGGGGAGGGTGTTGAAAGAACCCCTTGGTTTTTCCTCATGACAATACAAACATAATAATACAGATCAAGTTTTGAAGATAGCAGCACTAATGGAAAACTTTTATTATACTAGATTTGTTTAGTAATGTTATGAAAAATAGTTGCACCAAATATAATTCAGCTACATAATTAAGTATGGTGGTACATGTGGCAAGATTGCTTAGAATAGCCAAATAATGTATTCAACTAAAAGCTGACGAGTACCACTTTTGTATTAGCAATCTGATAACACTGAAACACAGACAATCTCCCTGAAAAGTACAGAAAAGGAGCTGTGTGTTGCCACACATTAAATATCTCAGATGG
>BRZM01001687.1:0-42193 GCA_033238685.1 Lates japonicus | reverse complement strand
ACTGACTGACTAGTCCTCTGAAGGTCACCTGAAGATTAATGAGCTGAGCGCTGACGGAGGAAATGTGTCCGACACTGCGGCCTTCCTGTCTCCCTCCTCCTGTAATGATCATCATTTTCTCTTATCTACACGGCCGCCGACTCTCTCACAGCGGGTTGTTCAGAATCAGTCTGGAGGACATACCCGCCTTTCACCCCCCATTTTTCTCTCTGCCCTGCTGCTTCTTATCCCCGTCGTAAGGTGAAAATTACCTTACCTCCCAAATTTGAGTACCGCGGGGGAATCGGGGATAAAGCACAATCTCCTGTGGGGTCCATTGTGTCCATGCAGGAGTAGTTTTCAGATTTTCACTGAAAAATAAGATCAGATTTTTTTTTAAAGGAGTCAGGCGGTTTAACCCTTTTTAACCCAGATGTTATGCTTCAACAGATCCAAAAGTCGTTGTGTTTCCAGCTGCAAAAAGATGCAGATTTCATTAAAGGTCCTCTTGAAATGACCACGGCCTAGAAAATGCTCCCACTGATAGAAACGGGATCAAAAATGGGAGAAAATACAAATGAGATCCTGAATAAAAATGTTGTATGTTTATATAAACCAAAAAATAAAAAATAAAACACTTTTTCTGACAATATTTTTGCATTATGTCTCATTTATTTTGTGTAATTTACACAAAATCTACACTAACTTTTCAAAATGTCCCTTCACAGCTACTGTAGTTTTCTCAAAAGCATCTTGTATTGTTTTTGTAAACCAATCAGAATATTTATTGTCAATCAGTGTATATGTAGATAAATCCACATCTCCTGTGTTTGACAGCTGCCAACTGAGTGAAGTGTAATTTCTATTTGTTTCACGAGTTAAAGACCATTTTGCCATCTTTCATTGACAGTCAGATGCAAAATGAACATTTATTTACATTAAAGTGTCACAAACTATTAAAGTAATGACATCGAGTGACGTGTTTATTTGCCCATCACAGTGTTGTTCGTGTCATTTAACAAATTAGACATCATACAAACAGAAATAACACATTAAAACCTCCTCTTCCTGACATGCTGACAGCTGGATGTGGCAGCAGAGAAATTATCTCTCGTCCTCTTTCTGCTCTTCTTCCTTCCAGTTTTCTCTCGTTGCCTCAGGTTTCTCCTCGTTAATTAGCTGCTCATCTCCTTTGAATTACACTTTTAAAAAAAGAGTCGGTGCTGTGGGTCCAGGTCAGGGCCTCTCTGAGCTAATTACCACTTAGCTCCAAGTGCCACTCTCTGTTGTGTTTGGCCGGACTGTGGGGAAAAGTGAGAGTGTGTGTGTGTGTGTGTGTGTGTGTGTGCGCGAGGGTGTGAGTGTGTGAGTGTGTGAACTGGCTCTCTGAAGAGTCAAAGGTTTTTTTTGTTTCATATCCATTTTCTTATCTTAGTTCTTCAAATGTGTCAAACACAAAGGCTCACAATTACACACAGAGGCACAAGTCTTGTCATTGGGCAGATGGAGTAACGACTATGTGTGTGTGTGTGTGTGTGTGTGTGTGTGTGTCATGGTTGGCTGAAGGGCCGAGGAAGCTTGTTAACATTTCTTCTTGATAAGTCAACAAAAGACTACAAAGAGATGCGATCACAGAGACATTCACGTCATTAAAAAGATGCAAAACAACTATGAGGAGACACAAAAGAACCACAAGAAGACACACAATGACCACAACGAGACACACACTGACTACAAAGAAACAGAAAATGACCACAATGAGGCACAAACACACAATGAAGAGCTGCACAACAACTACAAAGAGATGCAAATCGACCACAATAAGATACAAAAAAGACAGACGCACAATTGCATCAGAGATGCAAATTACTACAAAGATGCACAAAACAACTTCAAAGAGATGCACAATGACTACAAAGAGGTAACACCACTACAGAGATGCACAATGATTTAAAAAGGACACCAAAATTACAGACTCAAAACTAAGATGAGCGCAATGATTCGCAAAATGACCACAAAGAGATGAGAAAGAAACTTAACCACAAAGACACAAACTGATAACAAAGTGACACAAAGACACAAAATCAAGAGGCAATGAAGAGAAGACCACAAGGAGATACAAAACAAAGAGACACAAAATGACCATAAAGAGATGCAAAATAACCACAAAACTACTACAAAGTTCCACAAAGAGATGCAAGTCAACAACAATAAGATATGAAAGAAAGAGACACAAAACAACCTCAAAGAGACACAACATGACTACAAAGAAACACAAAAACAACCACAGCAGACCGCAAAACGACCACAAAGAAAACAAGACAACACAAATCGAAAGGCAACAGATATAAAACTTTAGGCATCATGACTGCAGAGACACGCAAAATGAAGAGATGAAAAACAACAACAAAGATACACAAAACAACCACAAAGGGAAACAAAGAGAGAGATGCAACACAAACGTCTGAAGTCACTTTGAGCTCCTGTGTAGAAGAGGTGGGGGCCTTTTTCATGTCTGTGCCCAGGGGCCCATTGTCTCATAATCCGTCCATGATGTGTGTGTGTCTGTGTCTGTGTGTGTGTGTGAAGAGAGTGTGTGTTTCCTTTGGTGTAAAGTTGTCAGCTCACTGTGCAAGTTCTCTTCAAGTGGTTTTCTTACTTCTGTTCTCCAGATGTCACACTTGCCTGCATAAGTAATGAATGCACACACACAGACACACACACACACACTGACTCACACTCACTGAGGCACACGTCACACTGTCTTTACAGTAAGTCATTAGTGAGTTTGCATCACACACAGTTATCATGCGAGAATCCTCCCATCTGCTCACTCTCCTGCCCACACTCATTACCAGGGGCTCCTGTTGATAACAGACTCCTGCTTCTTTTTTTAAAGACTCTATAAATTATTCAGTAATTAAGAGGTTTGTGCTGTTGGGTTTATTCTGGAAATCTTCCTGGCTACCACCTCCTCCTCCTCCTCCTCCTGTACAGACCGCTGACAGCTCTGCAGGAGGAGACGTGACAAATGAAACAGGGAACCTCCTCTCCGTGGATCTCGGGGCAGCAGCTTTACTGAACTTTTCATTTGCAGAATTCTGTTTACTGCATCTGGGAAATCTATTGATATAATATTAATATTGTGATGTGAAAACATATATTGCCTGGGACTTTTTGTTCATGTAATAATATCACTCCTGCCAGGGAAACTGTGCTTTCGCTGCTGTTGGTTTATTACTCAGCAGAATTTCTCTTGCTAACAGATTTAAATGAATTTTGCTGCTGTGTTTGGCCACGAGCCAAAGAACAAGTGTGTAATTTTCCCAGTGGATCCAGAATTTGTTTGAAAAGACTTGTTAACATTTTATCTAATTCTTAAATAACTACTGCGCTTGAAAAAAATACCTGTCACAAGAGTTGTCTGCCTTTTATATCAGTCTGTCTTTTGTTTCCAGTAAAAGAATCTCATGCATTTTAGAGGAATCTGTGGGCCTGGTGGAGGTCTCTGCTTAGTTTATGTATCGCGCCCCCCCGGGTGCAGCAGAGTCATTTACAGTTACATTTTGTCTGTGGTCGGTCGGCCCTGGGATGCCGAACTTGCTCAACAATCCAGCCTCCTTAAAATTACATTTATATACTACTACACTGCGTCGCCAGTACGTTTATGAGGGAAGGTAATTACCGCCTGGATTACGGTCACCAGCAGCAGGAGCGCACACAAGCTGTAAGGAGGGAAGTCAGGTCTCCAGGTTTGTGTGTTTTTGTGTGGTTTAGGTTTAAGATACTTTGCAGATGCATTCTCTCTGCACAACAACACAATGCTTAGATGCAAGAAGGAGAAAAAGTACAGAGAAAGAAAGACTTTGCACACTTTGGTCGAAGCAGGAATCGAATCTTTCAGTTTTTAAACTTCATCAGATCAAAAAAATAATTTACTGTTCTTTGAAATCACTGTAGATTAGATATGAATATTTAACGCTGCGTTTCATTTACATCAGAGGTCGGAGGTCAGAACTGGGAGGGACGTCACCTCTGGGTTAACAGTGTTCCAGGTGAGAAGTCAGAAAAACATGGACGCTCACAGAGCAGCTGTAGTTGCTCTTTTGGAGTTTAGACAACTTCAAAACAAACACGCTCAGTTGTTAACTTTAGATTTTAATGCAAACACGTCAGAACGTTCTTAAAAAGTCGCTCAAATTCACACACGAAAAAAAGAAACGTTAAGTCATGAACGTGAACCATTTCAAACCCAGACTAGCCATTGTTAGCAGCACCAGTTGATAACAACACTCTACGACTGGAGAGCGCAGAGTAAACAAACATGGCGGACGACGATGTCTCTTGTTTCTTGTGCTATCGTCCTGTTCCACGTAACAATCCACGTTCCCTCAAAGATCGAAACGGTCGACACAGTTTGTTGGTTGGTCCTAATTTATCAAAACGGACGACGTCTGAATGTGTGAACGCTCTGTGTGGTTTTCAAACTCACCGATCACTTGAATTGATTCTGGTCCAAAAACTCCTCCTCTCCTCTTTTCTCTTCTCGTCCTCTTTTGTTTCTTTTCATTTTTCCTCCCTCTCCCCCTCCATCCCTTCCCTCTCTCCATCCCCCCTCCCTGTTCGCCCCCCCGCAGCTGGTGATCAGTGTTGACAGTGATAACTCAGTTGGGTTGTGACCTGCAGCAGAGGTCTGCTTCCTCATGCTTGGCTAAGTGTGTGTTTATTTGTGTGTGTCAGTGTGTGTTTGTGTGTGTGTGTCAGTGTGTGTGTGTGTGTTTGGAGTTTACCCCCCCGGCAGCAGTGTTCAGCCCGCCGCTGTGGACTCAGGTCACTGCAGGTCAGGACGGGGGCAACTGATACCTCTGCTTCCTCTTCACCTCCATCTCTCCATCTTCTTTTTTTTTTCATTTTTACCATATTTCCATTTTCAGTCTTCTCTCAGTCTCCCTCTGTTTTCTCTCCCCCCTCCCCCTTTTCTCTCCCATTTCTCACCCTCATTTTTTAAAAATCCTTTCCCCTCTCTCTCTCTTTTGCTCTCCATCCTCTTCTTCCAACCTCCCCCTCTTCCTTCCCCTCTTTCTTATTCTATCCTTTTTCATTCCCTTGTTGTCACCCTGTCTGTTCTCCTCTCCCTCCTCTTACTCTTTCCTCCCCCATCCATCCCTCTCTCTTTCTTGTTTCTATCTCTCCATGATTTTCCATCCTCTCATTTTTTCCTGCCAATTTGCCTGTGTTACCCTCCCCCACACATCATGTCTTCTCTTTCTTGCTCTCCTTTTTCCACCCTCACTCTCTTCATTTCTTTATCCTTTTCATCCTCCTTTCTCTCCCCAATTTGTCTTTTTTTCCTTCATCCTTTCCTTTTCTTTTGCAGCCCATCTCATTGTTTTCTTCCCTTTTCTCTCCTCATCTTCATCTTTACAGTTCCCTTCTCTCCATCCTCCCTTTCCTTTCCAATTCTCTCCATCTCTATCTTTCTTTTTCTTTTGTCCCCTCCTTTCTCATCCTATTTTAATCTTCTCTCTCTCCACCTTTCTCTCCTTTTCCTCCCATTTCCTCCCTCTCCATTGCTCTCTCATTCAGTCTCCCTCTGTGTCCATCCCTCTCTCTTCCACTGCTCATCTTCATCCTCTCTCTCCACCCCCACTCCTTATTTCTTCTTCCATTTTACCCTCTGCAGTCCCTCGTTCAAATCTCTTATTTCAGTCCTCCTCTCTCCTCCTCTCCTCTCCTCTCTCCTCCTCCTCTCCTCTCCTCTCCTCCCTCCTCCTCTCCTCTCCTCTCTCCTCCTCTCCTCTCCTCCTCTCCTCTCCTCTCTCCTCCTCCTCTCCTCTCCTCTCCTCTCTCCTCCTCCTCCTCCTCCTCCTCTCCTCCTCTCTCCTCCTTTCCTCTCCTCCTCCTGTCCTCTCCTCTCCTCTCTCCTCCTCCTCTCCTCTCCTCTCCTCTCTCCTCCTCCTCTCCTCTCCTCTCCTCTCCTCCTCCTCCTCCTCTCCTCTCCTCTCTCCTCCTCCCTCCTCCTCTCCTCCCCTCTCCTCCTCCTCCTCCTCTCCTCCTCCTCTCCTCTCCTCTCTCTCGGTCTGGGTCATGGAGGCAGAGCTCCCCAGGTGCTGGTTATGTAAGAGCTTAGCGTGTTGATGTGATGCAAAGGGAAGTGTTTAGGCGGCCGAGCTGCTCAGACCCCCACCGCCAAACACACACACACACACACACACTCCTGCAAGCAAGAGCTGCATGCAAGCTGGCATTTTAGTGTGAGTTGTGCTTCTGTCCAGACTTCTTATCAGTGTGAGCAGAATATCAGAGTAGTAACACTGAATACAGATACAGCTTCAACACAGGTTTAAACCATAATCCATGATGTCATTTTGATCAGTTTTACAATCACCTGTAATCAATATGTTTTCTGTTAGTTCACTGTAGAGCTCCATAGCTCAAATTCCTTTAATATTCCATCCTGTACGTGTGCTATATGCTCATAAATACACGGACACTGTGACGTTACACCCGTATGTGTTTGCTGAACGTGTGATTTTGAAACCACAGGCATTAATCTGCTGCTGCAGCACCATGCAGGCTGCAGGGATTTGCTCCCACTCAGCCACAACAACATTAGTGAGAGTCCGGACTTGGTGCAGACCAGTCTAGTTCTTCCACAGCAAACTGGGAAAACCATTTCTGTATGGTCCTGACTTTGTTTACAGGGACAGTGTCATGAACATTCTCAGATATTTCTTGATTAATCAATTGTTTTGTTGATATAAAATGTTATTAATTAAAAACAAAAAGCCCAAAACCCAAGGTAACGTCTGTAGTTGTCTTTTTTTCACCTAACCAACTGAAAAACCCAAAGATATTCAGTTTATTATCATAAACGATTCTGGCACTTTTTTTCTTTAAAAAAATGACTCAACCCAATGAATCGATTATCAGAATAGTTGCTGGTCATTGGACTAACTGCTTACTTTACTAACTGCAGCTCTAAACTTAATTTTCATGCAGATATATGACAATGAGAAGTAAGAGATTTAAATGACTAAGAATAAAATGAGTTTTGGTCTGCTTCCCAGATTAATTCAGTAAACTGGAAACACTGGTGTGAAGTCATTTTAGTCGATGAAAACCATAAACCAGGAATGGAGTGACTACTTTTGTTTTTTTTTGGACTATAATACAGTTAAATTAAACTCAAAATCTTTTTCTATCCTTGTCTCATAGCAAAAGATTTATCTTTTTAATCTTTAAAGCACCATAAATTTCCTCATGTTTGGAGTCTGTGATTCCACTGCTGCAGTCAAACCCGGAGACCTGGCGCTGTTGGTGTCACGCTCTACCTACCTACGTTCCCTTTTAAATCACACAAATGAGACACACGAGCATGTGTGGAGGGAAAGAAGCGAATACTGGAAACCATGACTGAGGCTGCCCGGCGACCATACGGCCTCGATCCCTCTCTAATAGGCCTATTAGTCACAGAAACAGACTGTGAGTGATTATGAGCAATCAGGCTGTACAGAGAAAGACCACTAAGGGAAATGTGTGGGGGGGGGGGAGGGAAGAGGAGGAGGGGAAGGAGAATGGAGGATGAAGAAAGAGGAGATGGGGGAAAGGAACAGGAGAGAGAACCAGAGGGAATAGTAAAAGAGAGAAATAAGATAGTAGCACGTAAAAGAGGAGGCAGGAAATGGAGAGAAATATGGAAGATGGGGTGGGGGGTGTTTTCCCTGAGCTGCTATTATCACTCTGCACAAAAAGGTTAATTAAGTCATTCAGAGAGGAAAAAAATAAAACAGGGACCAGGCTGGGACGCACTTCATTCCTCCCACCATACATCAGACAAATCAAATGAAACCGGCCGGTCGCTCGTATTCAGAGGTGGACAATGCAGGCAGGCTAATAGGCTGCGCCGCTAAAGACGCTCATTTGTCAACATCAGCATGGCAGGGCAATACAGATCCATCTTTGACGTGTGTGTGTGTGTGAGTGTGTGTGTGGTTAAAGCCACCACTATCACCACCACAGAGGCAGTGCGGTCGCCATGGCTACGGCGAACGCAGCTCAGGGGCCTCGTTCTCATTAAGGAGTTAATTACCTGCTGTGGAGATATTTTTCACCTTTGGCTGACGAGGTCGTCGATGAGCAGACAGCCGAGGGGCAGAGCTGCTGTTTTTACTGTCGGAGAAGGAAAAAATCAAATGTTATTTATTCAATAACACCACTTAAATAAAGAGTGAAAGTGTGAAAGTTGAGAATGTCAAAATACTAAAAAAAAAAAAAAAAGATTTTTATTTGCATGAGATGTAAACAACTTTGCATGCGTGCCATTGTTCTGCAAGACAAAGCTGTATGATACTTTATTTAGATGAATGTAAATTATTTCTGCATGTTTTCTTTTATCTATTGTGTAGAAAGTTTTATATTTACATATTTTAAGTATTATTTATTCATGCTGTTTTTTTTTAGCATGTGCGTATGTCGTTAAAAATTACTTATTGCGAATATAAATGTTTTATATTTTTTTATTTACCACATTTACCCTGTGTACGTATAAACATACATTTATTAATAATGCATTTCTACATGCATTTCATTTAACCTCTAACCTTTAACAGGCAGCTGAACAGAGATCAAGACCTGTTCGTTTTATTTTTAATGAAAACAGAATCAGGATAAATGTAGACATTACAGACAATTCACATTTAACCTGATAAAAGAGAAAAGACTTAACATGAATTTACTGTTTGTGCTTTATATTTCTCTTTTCAGAAAATCGTACGAAAACAACAAAGCCTGATATATGTTATTCTTCTGTGCTGTAGAGCCAGAAACTATTAAAAACACATTACTGTCACCAGGTGCCATGTTCCTTCATCACCATGAACACACACACTGTAATTTATTTTGACTCAGTCCCACACACACCATCCTGCTGCCACAAATACTAACTAGAACACCAAATGTGGATTCATCCGCAGCTGAAAATAGTCCCGTACAAATGTGCAACTTCCTCCGTCTTAAGTCACGTTTGATAAAAACTACAGTGGCAAGAAATGACTAAGAATAAAAAAAAATCAAACTGTCACAGCAGAATTTAAAACGACTTAAATGTGAAACAAAATCAAATCATGTCAACAGGATCGCAACTAGAGCCTAACATAACAAAACAGACGTGGCTTGCTCACAGAAGTCGTACGCTTACTGTCTGATTAGCGACTGAGCTAACGAACTTGTTAACTCATGGGTATGCTACATTCAAGTCCAATGGGAAGTGCCATGTGTTTACATTAATTCCTGTTACTGAAACCCAAATTTAATGGACACAGAACTATATTATCAATACACTTTATTTTTAACTCTCTCGTTTAATCCAACTCACATGATGGGAACTTGGCATTAGCTAACTGCTAGCTAACACTTAGCGACCCATCATGGTGTTGTGTTTTGTGTGCACCTGTCAAGCACCTTGTAACTGTGGTTTTGAAAGGCGCCATAGAAATAAAATAATTACTTTCTTTTTTATATAACTATATTTAACAGACATCGACTGAGATCAGTATTTGTTCATCTAATTTTCCTGGATTACAGAACACAACAATCAGATTATTTAACTGGATCAAAGTGAAACAACCATGAAACATGAATTCACTCGTCGCCGCTCTCTCTAACAGACTGAGGTGTTTACTGTGATGTGTCCTGTTCCAGCTCCTCTCAATGGATCTTTAACAGTTGCTCTGAATTTACAGCACATCCCTCCATCATCGGTTGTGCTGTATCACCGTGAGGCAGTAAGTAGGCAGCGAATAATCACTGTAAACATGATCACAATAATGATGGTAATTGCCTCCGCTAATGCTGCCAGCAGCTCTCTAAAGCCCTGTTTGTTTTCTGATCCCTCTTCACAGGAGTCATTTTGGTCTAATGGTCCGTTTAATCTCCCTCTTTCTCTCTTTCTCCTCCTTCCCTCTCCCTCCATCTCTTTTCCCTCCTTCTCTTTGTCTGAAATGGAGCGTGCAACACACTAAATGGAGATAATAGAGGCTCCATTTTGCATCTAAGAGAGTAATTTGCTAACTCTTTGAAAACATAATTCTCATAACAGCATAACAGAGCTGATTGTTTCTTTGTTACTCTATTTGTCACAAGTCTAATTCAATAGGCCTTTGCTGTATATGCTAACTCTTTTTTTTTAAGGGGCCATTTTGCAGTTTAAAAAGTTCCTGCAGCTGAAAAGTGCACAGGAAAACTGAGAAACCTACAGTGACTGCACCAAAATGTTGACTGATCTGGAATGTAATAAATTTCAGCCCTCTGTTTATCCCCAGTTCTTCAGGTTCAACTGCACAGAGACTCTACTGGGGATATCCAGGTGAAAGCTGTAAACTCATTAATCATCTGTGAGCTCTTGTTAAATCCACCTCCCTAATGAAGAACAGGTGAGGTGATAAGATTTTAAAGCCTTGACGATCCACCCATGCTGATGAATTTAAATTAAGTTTGTAGTGACACTTAATCAGGCGTAAAGAGTGATAATGTTTATTTTCACCAAAGCAAACACTGGTTTCATGCAGCTGCATTTATACTCTACATGCTCATTATGTAGTGCTTAATTTAATTTGATTCAACTGACATATTAACCGACTGTGCAAATATAAGTCATGACTAGAATTAATCAGCCAATGGAATAACAAGGCTAAATTGTTCTCTTGTGGTTTTGAGCAGGTAGATGAACCGGTATTAAAGAGCTGAGATCCGAAGTATGAAGTATTGTGTCTATTGGATCTGCTTCTTGGAGTCAGACTTGGAAGTAAATACAGACATTAGCCCTCTGGATTAGCTACTGTGGCTAACTGCATGGGGTGGCAACATGCTGGCTAATCAAAACTAGCTAGCTTAGACATTTTTGTTTAGTTCAGCTTTAATTATGTGTGTCTGTACATGTTTTTTTTTTTTTATCTGTATCCTCCTAAAGCCGCCTACAGCTATCCAAACAAATTTATTTTTATATGAAGCATTTGACGTGCTTGTTGGAGTCAGATACAGAAGTTAGCCCTCTGGATTAGCTTCTGTGGCTAACCAAAATTAGCTAGCTTAGACATTTTTCTTTTGTTTAGCTTTTAATTAGATGTGTGTTTGCTCTTCTACTAAACCCTTTCTCCTTAGAAAGTTAGTAATAGTAGTCTTATTCAAAAATCCACCGACTTTGGGACGAAGGCACCGAGAGTGCTAACATGCTAACTTATTTCTGGGTTTTAAGACTTACTCCTGCACCACTCTGTTATTAAAGTAAGGCCTTGTCGTTCTTTATACAAAGTCACAGCCACTAGAAATCCCCAACAATAAAACGTAACTATTGGTCATAATAAGCTGCTTGTACAGACGACTTATGGCAAAACAGTCTCCTGAAAATGAACCCTATGCTGCCTGCTATAATCTGTTTGTCATGGGAAACTAAAACTCACCACTGAAGCTCAGACTGGAGAACAGTTTGTGTGATTTATATTTTTTTGGGTGGGTTAGAAGCTTTTAAAGGCAGGGTGACCCAAGCCACTGAAGTAATTAAGCATTTAGACTTAATTACAGACAACAGAATTGAGGAGCTGATTAAATTAAAACCACACTGTGAATGTGCAAGATTTACATGTTGGTTTTTAAATGTCTTTATGTGTCTGTTGTCAACAGGAAAAGAAACAGACTGGCCTGATTTTAAATCAATATACTGGTCCAACTCCACTTGATGAAACTGAGGCATGAGGCCCAGTTTTCCGAGAGGACTTTCTAATATTCTGCAGACACACTGCATCACTTCAGAGGCGTTGGAGCGGCGCTACAGGGCAACTGACAGACTGGCAGGCTGGTTTCTGTTTTATCCCCCAGGAGGAAACGTGTCCCTAAGTTAAATTAGATCCACTGACATCTCAGCTCTCCCTCTCTCCTCTCGCTGTATTATTGGCCGAGGCTGCGGTACGTCTAAGGCCTCAGAAGACGAGTTGTGGGAACAGCAGATCCAAGGAAAACGTGCCGTGCTCTGTCACAGATGGCACCGCCGAACGCGTCTGAGAACATCATGCTCTGCTGAGGAAGCGTCAAATTGAATTTGTTGGAGGAAAACAGGTGTGCTGAGGTAGATGCTGTCGTTTTAATGTGGCTTTCTGTCTCACACACATGCTCAGACTCGTGAGCCCACACACATATAATGCAGAGTTAACGTGGCCTTTTTTGTCATTACCAGTCTCAGAGACTCATAGGTTCCCTGATCAGATTGTTTGTAAGAATAACCACCTCTTCCTGTGTTGTCGGTCCTGCTTCTCAGTTGCTCAAGCTTCTATTTGAAGACTTGTCATTCATCTTGACAAGCTGTCATGTAGCACAAGGCTGAGGTAATGAGTGTAAAGCTGCAACAGACGCTGAAGAAACAGATGTTGAATGACGCCATCCCTGAAACAATACTTGTGGAAAAAAAACATTACCTGCTCTGTTTTCATCTCCTACTTCTTACAACTACTGTAGTCGTGACCAGCCAACACAGAAAAACAGACACACACACTCATGCTAAATGATGCTACTGATATAGCTAGTTCACTTCTACTGCTTTTCATTATTGATTTGTGTTTTTTCGAATACTGTATTTTCTGAAAATGTCAGAACTAATGTCTTAAAGCCTCTATACACCCATGGATCAACCCACACAGGTGTTGGTATTTTTGGCTGATTACAACAGTGACGTGTGGGACAATTTACTCAACCTAAGCAACACTTTAATCAGCCAGAATAATTCAAAACACCTGCGTGAGTTTGCCGAGCCTTTAAATGTGGTTCTCAGTCCAAATGACAATAGTGTGAAAATCAAGTGTAAGAAGTAAGTAAATAAAATTCTGAATACATGAGGAGCAGCAATGAAGAAATTCAAGATTCAAGATTCACTTTATTGTCCTACATTGTAGGAAATTTGACTGGGGAATCTGCCCATGCTGCGTCCACAAATAATTCACAAAAGACAAAGCAGGACAGCTACAGGCAACAAGAAACATATAAAAACATAACAGTCAACATATTAATCAGCACATACAAACTCTATCACATCTGCTGCCATTTGTTTAGGTTTTTTTTACAGGTTAAATCAAAAAATTCCTCAGCCTATGTTTGTGTGCATTAGCATTAGCATTTAGCTCAAAGCACAGCTAATATTAACTTAGCATGTTAGCATGTTAAAGTTAGCTAACCAAATTGCTAAATTTCAGCATGTTTTCCCTTTAGTTTTTTATCCAACTGGACACAGACCAACCAACTGCCATCCCACAGTTGGTTGAATAGGAGTCAGGACGTTGTTAGCCTAGCTTAACGTGAAAACTGGGGGAAGGTGTCAACAGCTAGGTCTCTTCAAAGTGAAAAAATACCAGCATCTCCAAAGCTCAGTGATAAACACATTAATTTTTACCTCTTATAAATGTGTCAGCTTGCTAATTCTTTATTTAAACAGTAAGTCTCATTGAAATTAGACGGATTAAACTCCATCTGCTGTTTAAAGCCTCGTGATGTGTTTGAAATCATAACTACTGAGTTTGCGTTTCAGCAGATCTGTCTCCACCTCCATCTGCTGATGAAAACAGCAAGATATGATTGAAAGCTCTGCAGTAAGTAAGGAAGGGGGATTGTTTTGTCAAGGGTTATTTATGCTCAAAAAGAAATTACCTGACATTTAAGGAAACAGTCACATTTTTATTTTTTTATTTATTTTTGCTGAGTGCATGTAGATGTAATATGAAAACACGGCCTTTACAAACCCTCCCTCCACCTCACACCTTGTTGTTATTCAGAGGATCTACCAGTCTGTTCAATACGCGTCAAGATTAGCACGCTCCTGTGAGTCGGCCAATCACGGTTCACGGTACATGACTTGCCAAAGTGAATCACCCAGTCCTGAACGAGAGACGAGGAGTCTGAGCGTTGTGTGCGTTGCGTTTGTGTGCATGTGTTTGTGCAGTTTTGCTTCCACTGTGTGTTTTGTGCACATGATCAGTATGCATATAAGTGTTTGAATATTTTGTGTGTGATGTGTATTTCCTGGCTTGTGGCTTGTTTCTTATACATATGCAACTCCAGGCTCGGCTTACATTTCCTGTGTGTGTGTGTGTGTGTGGCCTATCTGGCTGCAGTCCATGCTGCCTGGCCACAGATGGATGTGCTCATGCTGAGTGGACAGGCAGGAGTGGGGAGGGATAATGGGTGATTTGACAGAGAGGTAAGTGTGGGGTGAGGATGGTCATTTTAACGTGAGTCAGCTTTCCTCCGACCTTCACCATACGACTGATGTCTGATGTAGCCAGAGGAGGTCCGCTTCAAAAAGCGTTATGAATATTCAGCGTTTCCTCTCTCCTTCCTCCACCAGGCAATCCATCATTCATAAACATGCCTTCACAGCCGGATGGAAGTGTGTGTGTGTGTGTGACTGTGAGTGTGTGTGTTTCCTATTTTTGTCAAATATGCTCATGCTAAGTCAGTGTAAAATATTCCCTGGCAGGGATATTGAAGTATTCAGGTCATTTATTTAAGTTAACTATTAATACCACGGAGTAAAATCTGCTGTTATGAAACACTTCTTCATCTAAAACTTGACCAGGAAAATAAACTGAAGCAGGAAATGTTGAAGTGATTTATTACTGATGCATTCATGTGTTCACTGTTGTTCATATTATTAAGGAATAACAGCCTTTGTGTGCACCACCTGTGCAGGTGTGAGCGCCACCCCACGCCACATGCACAACAGCAGCAGCTTGTGTTTCACTAGTGCATAACTGCAACTCAGCTGACTCTATCTTTGTTCTTTACACCTGCTCTGACTGAGTTTTTTGTCCACTCTGGGACATGTTCTTGGCCTGTACCAGCTCTTGAGGGAAATATCAGGTTCTTTAGCTGCTAAATGCTCCACTGTGTTCACCAGCTGCTCTCTAACTGAGTCTGTCTGCTGTTTGGTGTTCAGCAGGGAGTGTACGGCGTGTTTTTAGGGCTGTTTCCCTGAAAACAGCTGCAACCAAAAATGACAACATGAAAGCAGCGAGAGTGAACCAAAACATTAAAGTTGTCGTCAGGAGGGATAAACAATGAACTGAAACTCACTTAAAGCTGAGAGGAGCTGCAGAGTCAGGTGATAATCCTCTGTAGGTTCATCATTTTGAGTTGGTATATTACACAATAACTTTATTATATCACCAGTTAATTGTGGCTCCAGTCTATAATGTTCATTGCATTGGCAGTTTTTTACCTTTTTCAAGACGAAATCAAGGAATTCTGTCCTGAAGACCCTCGTGGCTGCCACAGACACTGGAAATGTAGGTATGCATCACCGGCCAACAACATTTAACACATAAGCCCACACAGTTAACATAACCCACCAACCAAACCTCTGCAGCTACCTCATCCCAGCAAGCAACTCAACATGTGCTGTCATTCTGGAGTTGTTATTTTAAAGAGATAAAAAGCAACAAAACACCTTCAGATTCAGGTTTGTTATTAAATTGTTTTATTGAATATCTTCATTAAACTAAAAACATTTGTACTGTCTTTGAAAAAGTCATTAAGACCGGTAACTGGGATTATTTGTGCGTGAGTTCGCTCCCTCACTGACTCCCTAACTCCCCTTGACGATCCTCTGTGCTGTGAAAAGACGTGCAGCCGAGGAGATTTATCTTTTCACTGTAATGTGAACATGACTTGAGGATTCATTTTAGAAGTGTTGCTGCTCCAGGTGTCACAACATTCGAGTCCATAAAACGTCACTGAACCTGCAGCAATGCATCGTATTGAGCTTGTAAAATGTTTAAAACAAAATCTGCAAAGTAAACAGTAAGTCTGGATGTCAGATACATGTAGTGGAATAAAAAAAACTTTTTGTTTTATTTTCTTCAAATGCACCAGAACCTAATATTTCACTGAAGTAGACACTACACAGACAGTTTCTTGTGCTTCTCTCTCTTTTAAAATCCTACCCACAGCTCGGGAAGCCAGAGATAAAACATCCCAGCACGGATCCTGACTTCAGGGTATATGTCTTTTAAATTTTATATTACTTTGCCTAAATCTAACTGTGGTGAAATACCCTAACAGGAGAACTAACAGAAGTGTTTAGGAGCTGCTTCTACTGCCTTGTGGTGTCCATTTGTCAGCAGTATCTCTGGAGAATAACAGCATGTGCTTACAAATGTGTGTGTGTGTTAGTGCAGTGCTGTATTTGCATCCTCTCTCTGCTGCAGTTGATATGTTAGCTCAGTAAATCTTTGTACACAAACAGACTAAAAGGTAAATCTGTCCTCTCATCAGAGTAAACAGAGCAGGAGGAGGTGAAAATGCCGCTGCTGCTATCTCTGGTGTTGAAGACAAAATAATAACAGCAATTCAAACAAAATAATGGCATTCTGTACTTTGAGATAAAATGGTTCTGTACGGTCACGCTGTGTGTTTCTCATCTTATTTTCAGCTGCACTTGACACAGTATATTCAGGTGGAAGGTACATATTTTGTCATTTGCGCCAATTTTCAACCAATATTTACCTCTTAGGCACAGGTAATGGTGTGTGTTTGCCATCCCCGGTAAATGGATAAACCAACAAATTACAGTGTTATTACCTTATACACAAAAAAACGTGGATGTATCTCAGAGAATGTTTTCAGAAATGTAACTTTCCTCTCAGAAGAAAATGAAGGAGAGGAGATGTGCAAAAGCAAGCAAGGGTTTTACAGTTTGATAATGTCGTAATACTTTTCAGAGAATTATATATATTCTGCTGATACGCTGATAGTCAACAGTTTATGAATCATGAATAATTACTTGGCTTTAAATGGAGCCATTATTTTAAGTTCCATAGTTACATTACGTACCAAATTACATACACGTAACTGAAGCTAGCTTCACATTTCTGGAAAACTGCACGCATTTTTTCTGTAAAGCTGCTTTAGGGAAAAAGAGCATAGCAAAATACAGATTCCATGTAGATAAATAAGTAATATTAATAGCAGTAATGATAGCTATAAAAATAATAATGACAGTTGAAATAGTAATAGCAATAAGACTACCAATAACACCAATAAAAATTTTAATGTTCGAACAGCTGTTGAGCAGGATCGTGGGAGCAGCAAGAGGCATGACATCACAGATCAGACTCTACAGCTCCAGAGGCAGAAATACCTGCAGAAAGCGACAGGAGAAGAGAAACTAAAAATATGAGACACTTATTTTTGTATTTTAAACTTTCCAGACACTGTTATGTTTCATCTCCTTTGTTTTGTTTTGTTTTTCTAATATAATGCCATTGCAGAGAGACCACAAAGTAAGAATTTAATTGTAGTATAGTGCAGCTGTTATTTTGTGCATTTGACAATAAGGTCTTCAAATCTTGTCTCTAAAAGACAGTAAATATTATTTAAGATTGTGTGTTCATTCTTTTGATGTGAGCACTGCAAGCCCCCCATTCACATCACCCAGTAAATATAACTTCAGGGAAGAAGTTAAACTAACCTACGGCACATTAACACTACACAACCACAAACTCTGATTTTAACATTTCTATTTGTGCACAAATTAAACACGGGAAACACTACATGTTAGTTAGTGAGCTGTAGAGCTACTGGTGGGGCCAATCTTTGTGCAATGCTAAGCTAATTAACATCTGGCTCCAACTCAGTTTATGCACAGACATGAGGTTGATATTGTAAATGTTGTAATTATTATGATAACTGTTTAACTTATTTGATACAAACACACAAAGGTATAAATAACATTATTTTGGGGATACTATGTGAGAAAGGAACCTCTGAAAAACGACAAGAAAAACAACAAAAACAATCTTAAGTTTAAGGAGTGATGAATTTTCAGTATGGACGCTTCTATATTATACATGCATATTCTACAATAACACACAGTGATGGTGAAGCATCTTTCTGTTGGATATGAAATGAAACAGAACGCAGTGTGGACGAGGCTGCGGTGGACAAACAGGCCGTGAAGGGGCTGAGTCATGTTCTCACTCGTGTGTGACGAGAGTGGACACGACTGTCATGGCTCATGTGTCGTACAGTTCTGGAGGGTGGTGTGTTTTTGCAGGCGCATGTGGTCTGAACTCTGTGTGTGTGTGTCTGTGTAACTGTGTGTGACAGGAGATGAGTGTGTTTTTGTGATGTTTATGTATGTGACATGGAAATGAGTCTCTGAGAGTGTGTGTGTTTTTTATTACTGTGCATTTGTTTCTGTAGCGTGTGTTGAGTTTTTTAATTTGTGTGTGTGTGTGTGAGACACGGATAGGTCCTGACAGCATGCAGAGAGCTGGCACACGGCCGTCCTCTCCTCCACCCACAGGCCTGTCTGACACAGTAAACATATCCTCACTTTATATCTGTGTTCCCCAATGAGACTCAGAACGACCGCACACACACACACACACACTCACACACAGAGTTCAGATGGTGCAGAGCGAGCCAAACAGAAACCCTGGGATGAAGTGACAGAGCGTGGACCATAGACTGTCCTATTCAATCCCAACATCACCATCACAGCAGGAGAATTGCTTTAATGGAGACAGGCGTTTCTACTGAAAAACAAAAGCACAAAAACTCATGTGCTTGAACTTGAAGTTGATTGAGGAGAGATGGGATAAGGATGCCTGGGTACGGCGTACAGACAGGGGCATCAGATCTGCAAGGAGAGTTATCGTAATTCCGTGTACAGTTCATTATATACAGTCTGTAACTGTCATCTGTTACGAAGTTGGTTTGTCTTGATTTTCAGTGGAAAAGAAGATGAATAACTGAATGATGATAGGGAACAAATAAACAAAACAAAAAAAGAAAATGAGCCTAAAAAGGAGTCCGCTTTAAAAGATGAGAAAGCATTAAATTCTCTCTGTTCGTGGTTTTACAAAAATATAAAATTTGACACAATTAAACCTAAATAAAGAGGCATTTGCTCTTGGACCACAGAGGGACCTCAGGCAACTAAAGGGGAGTATGTGGAAAACCACAGCGGCACACCGACCGCCCACGCGCTAACCTCTCTCATCTTTAAAGCGTATGAAACAATATGCAGCCTCAGTAGTTTTTCAGTCATTTTCATAAATCCTGGCAGTTACTCATGAACTGGTTGCAGCAATTGATCTTGACTAAATAACCATAAACACAGGACAGTGGCTTACAGCTGGACTTTTTATTATTAATTTTAAAGATCAAAGGTTTGTTTTGAGTGAGAAAAAGGTCAAAAACCAAGAAAGAGATTCATTTAATAAATTTAGCAACTAAAGGATTTTGAACCTTATCTTCCCACGTTTTTGGGGTGTAAATGATTTATAAGGACAAAAATCCTTGGACAAACAGCTGCCGGGGCGGCAATCCAAAGGGCACCATGCCAAAGTCCGCCCACTAAAGTGCTTGTTTTGTCACCGACAGGCTCAGATTATTATTCTATGTCTGACAACATTATAGATTCCTGCAGAGACAGAGCTTTTTATTAAAGAGGAAGACCCTTTAATTTAAATCCAGAAACATAAATATCGTTTTGACCCATTGACAAAACAGGAATTTTACCCTGAGACGCTGGATTACTTCTACCCCGACTGGGCCAAGCTGTGGGACCTCATTGCTGGAAGTGATCCTGCAAGCACAAGTACCACACAGTAACACACAGTTCCCACATCATCAGCATTCACTACTCACTGATGTGCCCTTGAGCCACGAAACAGGAAGTGTTTAAACGTGTCTCTGTAAAACCGTCTTGTTACACAAAGATGAAAATGTTCTTTT
Organism: Lates japonicus; assembly: GCA_033238685.1. NCBI lineage: Eukaryota > Metazoa > Chordata > Actinopteri > Centropomidae > Lates > Lates japonicus. The sequence continues at coordinate 22,432 of BRZM01001687.1, read as the reverse complement.
GGAGAAGAGAGTTCACTGTGGCTGATCCCGGTTTTTTCTGAAACCACAGCTGTTCCAAAACAAGTGTCAGTGAAAGGCCTGGAAAACACAAAACAAGATCCTCAATTTGTCTGAGACCAAAAACAAGTTCTCTCAGTGGTCTTGTCTCTCTGGTAGTGAAGCTGACATTCTGCCAAATTTTGGACAGTGAGTACAAGACACTAAACGTTACACGATGACAAGAACTCAACTGACCTCAGAAATGTTTCTCACGCTCTGTCTCTGAGTCTCTCGACAGATGTTTCGTGGATTTGCATTGTAGAGGAAAACACAAGAAAGATCTGTCGAAGTTGTGGCTTTGAAAGAAACGGTTTTCGTTTTGCAGTTTGAACTGGAGCTGACAGCTGCATGTCTCTGTCAGTACGCTGCAGGTAGTGTTTCGTTAGCAGGTACTGTACTTGTACAGAGACAACTGCTGTATTTATCACAGACAGAAGTGCTAGTTGTGTACAATATGTAGCACAGCAGGGATCAGCTGTCATCAGACATTGTTGGTGTTTGAGATCGTTCTTGTCGCATTTCACTGTACCTTGTTTATCAGGTAATATTTATATCAAGGCAGCCACGGTGACTATTTTAATAACTAAGCAAACTATAATCTAGAGCAGGTGAAAGAGCAAAAGTGCTCTGACGCCCTGTCTGGGCTCAACAGCGAGCAGAGAAATACTGATTTGTAAAGTTAAACTGCTTTTATTCAGTGTTATTTTAACAGATTTTAATCACACTCATTTGTTTTGGAGAAGCGAAATCTGTGGGATAACTGGAAATTGAAGGAATCCGCAATAAAAACAAGCTATGCTAACGTTAGCAGCAGCTTAGCTAACTGTCACAGCGCCCCCTGACTGGATACATCCTGTGTCCACTGAAGAGCACTTAACTGTCCTGTATACTGAATGTTCCTCACCCTGCATGAACTAAATGACTTGATATACATTAGCTTTATTTTGAAATAATGATTTTAAAATGTACCACGATGTCTCTGTTTTTCCTTAATAACAAACCGTTAAATACAATCACTTTTGAGAAATGTCTTGGAAGTTGTCGCGGTTAAAGTAGAAAATTGTGAATTCAACAAAAACAAATCAAATTTTAAGGTTTTATATTAATTGTTTTATATTTATTATTTCGCTGTTTCTGAAAGAGAACAAGTCATAAAATAGGAAGAATAAATAACATAAACTGGTTGGTTTAGACCTCAGGCATAGGTCTTCTTTCATCAATCAATCCTGTTTTGAGATAATTAGCCTGAAAATATTTCCAGAACTTTCCGCTATGGCTACAGGATACATACATTCAGTCCATCTACACTACAGAGCTGCTCTATACATAAAAATAATAAATGCCAGAATCTGACAAGGCAGAACTAATTTTCAATTTCAGCCACAGTCATGAAAAATGTGAACATCTCCTGTTGTGAAACCAGAGATGCTGACTTAATTAACTTGAAAATCTGATATGCAGTCTATGGTTATTATATCCTGTCTAGTTTTATCTGCATAAGTTCATTTTCCACTTCTTTTTACAGACATGCTGTTTCAATCATGAAACCTGAAGGCAGGGAAGCTATGAAATCCTCTCTCAGTGTGTGTTTTCAGCAGAAAACCCTTACGACTTTTTCAAACCAGAAACGGTGAAATGTCAGAATTGTTCAGTGAGTTTTGCTATGGAGCTCCAATATGATCTACTGTGAGATTTGTGGACAGCATCAGCAGCTGTATAAGCCCCATGATATTTATATATAATGCAGCTGTTTGTTCGTGTTTCCTGTGATGTTCTTTCGCTACATTTTATCTGCACCACCAGGAAAGTGTTCAAGTTCTGTCTTGCGCTGTCAATTCCATGTTGTGTAACTGTCTTGTAATGTGTCAGCACAATTAACCAAGTCTGGTTCCTGCACGCAGCCTTGTACTGGTGATTAAAGTGATTCTGTTGCTGGATCAAAGAGGAATATCAGAGGAAGAGGCCAAAGCGTTACACCTCCCTACCCTCTCCCAAACTCACCGTTCAAACTTTCTTGTGACATCTGTGAATATTCTACAAGATAAAAAGCTCTTCTGTCCTCAACCATGACTCAAATCAACCTTGTTAAGACGTTCTGATAAAATTGCATCTGAATAAAAACACGCCGAGCAATTGACCCAGAACAATTACGATGCCAGATTTCAATTGTAGTGGCAGCTAGATGAAAACTTTCCACGGTTATAATTCTTGACTGGAACAAATGTCACAGTTTTCCAAAATCAGAAAAGTGTATATGATTAGAATTCTGTAATATGGCATAGTACGGAAAATTTCAGCTTTTATAGCTACTTTGACTAACTGTACTTTAGTTACTTCACATTGGGTTTAAAGTTCATAATACTAAAAGATTTTAAAAATCTTAACCAATTTAGAAAATGTGACCGACCACACACACGCATTTGCCAAATAATTCATAGATTTCATAGTTTTTAGTTCTTATAGTGTGTGATGTGCAACAACAAGTGCCGACGCAGCCACACCACACACTCAACAGATTCACTCATCTACAACCAGAGTTTTAATTTTCACAACTGCAATCCTTTAGAGTAAATAAACATGGTGGACGATGATGTTTCGTTTGTTGTGCTTCCTGACAATCCAATTTACTGTAAATATTGAACATGTTTAATATTTATCGGGTGGCCCTGATCGCCTTCGGAGCAGACTGAAATCAGTCTTTGAACACACTACACTACAGGAGAATCTGCCAAAATCATCAGATAATCTGACCTTGCTGACTTTGATCGAGAGAGATTCAGCCTGGTCATCTTTAGTGTACCCCGCTTTAGGTTCATATGGCCACATTAATCAGATACAGATCTTACCATTCTGAGAAGAGATAGTTGCTTCATAACTACAAATGAAAGAAGTGAACATATCAAGCCTCACAAAGCTCATGTCAAAATGTCTCGACTGGAGCTAAACGCAGGCACAGACTCAGGTTGGAAAGTCTGAGATGGGATGATGAGGGAATGAGAGGCAGGTGAAGTTGAGGGGAATGGTGGAGTCTGCCTGTGAAGGCAGCAGGAGTGAGGTGAACAGTTGCAGGTGAGAGGAGTAGCAGTGGAGCAGACGCTGGAGTCCCAAAATACAAGAGGCACTGATTAACAAAGTGTAGGGGAGGTGGAGGGAAGGTGAGGTGAGGTACTTGAGCAGGAGTTGGATGAGATGATTGAGAGCAGGAGGCTGAAGCAGAAGCCAGGTATGGGGTGCCACCACACACACACACACACACACACACCTTACATAGTGACTCATAGTATCCCATGATGCATTGTGTTAAGTAGTGCGAACTGATGGTCACTTAATCAATGCATTGCACTCATGAGTGATGCTGTGACACAGCCAGAGAAACCACTGCAGGCATGACACATATTCAACACATACATTAAACACCTTTATCAAAACAACCCTTCCCATGTCGCCAACAGAGGTAGAAATGTGAAATTGTAGTTTTATCTTCCATTCTGTAAATCATCTTCACCACCACTCCTGTTAATTTTCTCAGAGAGGAGATCTCACAGTGAAGAAGAGAGTTGAGATATTACAGTACAGGAAGGTGCTAGTTGAAAGGCAGATGAAAGGTTTCTTTAGACGTGGCAATGTCGAGTGTTCAAACATCACCGGTGGTTTCAGCTCACATGAGACCTGACCGAGCTGCTTGACAGGCTGCCTGGAAACATCCGCAAGAGAGTGAGTCGAGGAGAAACGGTTTTCTTTTGCTCTGTTATTTGGACTTAAGATGTGGTTACGGTACGTCTTTTTTTTTTTCTACACAGCTGCTTATTAGCTACTGTAGATGCTTCACACCACCGGGCTCTGACAGAGTGTAATCCTGTAGATGAAAAACCGAATACTCACCTTATAAAAAACTGGCTGAATGATCGCCTCTAATTTGTCAGGTGGGATCACCGCCTGCTCGTCCCTCAGAGTTTGTAGAAGAATCAGACCTGTCCTGGGCCTGATAACCAGGCCACGACTGACCTATTAAAACAGACCTGGAGGTGAGGGGGTGAGAGCATACAGAGAGAGATGATGAGCATAGACAATAGAGATGTGGTAATTTTCTTAGAAACTCTTTAACTTCTCTGAAATAGACCAGATTCTGTGCTGGTTTATGGTTTATTTTCTAAGTAGGTGTACAGCATTTTAGCCGTGCTGGTGCATGGCTTGTCTGGTCAGTCCACCACTTTGCAGTGTACAAACTAAAATATCTCAACAGCTACTGGATGAATCGGCATGGAATTTCGTACAGATATTCATGGTGCCATGAGGAGAAATCCAGCCTTGGAGATCCCTTGACTATTCCTGTAGTGGGATCAGCAGGTCAAACTTTTCACCTTCCTGGAGAAATACTAACATCTACTGGAGTGGATTTACATATAAAAATTTTGCTCATACATCTGTGGTTACAAGAGGATGGATTAATGACTTTGGTGACTTCGCTGGAGGAATTGCCAGGTTTTGGTTCGAACATTCATGCCTCGAGGACTGAAGTTGTGACTGTTTTGGCAATCCTTGACTTTTCCTCCAGCACCAAATACCTGCAAAATAAAAAGGCAAGACATTCCTACAGTACCTCAGCTGTACTTGTGTTGAGTGATAAATATTAGGATGCTGACGTCTTAAACTAAGATGGTGAATTTGGTAAACGCTTTGTTCAAACTCAAACATGTGGCCATGCTACTAAGCAGCATTTAGCTCAAAGTTCTTGTAATGCTTTCTTGTAGCCTACAGTCAGTACGGTGTGTCAGAGTTTTGGGTCCATACGTCCCATTCTCATGAATACATGTAATGCTCTGAAGAAATTTCTTTAAATTTGGAACAAAACATTCACTTGGACTCAAGGATGAACTGATTACATTTTTGGTGGTCGAAGGTCAACCACAAGAAACATAGTTCTTTAACTCCAAGAATTCACGCCGCTAATTAACTGCAAATGAACTGGTTGGCGGAGGCATACGATCATAAGGAGGTAATTCTAGTTTTAAGCACAATATTACAGTAATATTAATTATTCATCTAAAAGCTGTGTAAACAAATGAGAATAATCTATATAATAACGCAGAGATACATCAAAAAGAAGGAAAACTAAATCCATAAAGAAACACAAGAAAGACTGTGAGATTGGGTGCGTTGTTAAAGAGGAGATTTAAAGGATAGACTGTGCAGAAGTCACAGATGACAGATTCCTAGTAGGGTGTGTTAAGATGCATGCCTCATCCAACCAACACCGCTCAGGGAACCTCAGATCCCAGGCTCAATCCTTTTAACCTCAGGATTTCTGCTTCCAGTGAGACGGAGCAGTAAAGACGTATGTATTAGACCGAATTTCACACACACAGCAAGATATATTGTTTTTTATTACCTAATTTAGGAAAATTCAGTAAATTAGATTTGTAGTGGGGTTCCTGTACTTGTGCACACCACACTATCGCTAGTTTTAACAGCAGAGAGTTTGAGCCGAGAAATCTGATTGCTTCATTAGCTGCAGTTATGATGTGGGTGGTTGCAGAGGCAGGGTGGTCTGCTGAAGAGGAGAGACTGACCCATAAGGAAGGTCAGGTCAGTTACAGCAACGAGCAGCGTGCCTTTGAAAGAAAAGAGCTGAACTGCTGAGCCGCCTGTGCTGGTTTAGCAGCAGAAATTTGGCAGCAAAGCTTCAAACTGTAATAATAGAAATAGACACTGCAATGATTTTTTCCAACAATGCACTGCATCTTCATAAAGTGGTTGTTATTATAGGCTTCAAATGTTTTCAACTTCCAACCATATTAGTCTCAAGGTGCAGTTTATTGATAAGACCAGGGTCATTTCATTCCAGCCGAGTTACGCTCTGTTTTCATAATATCTGCTGAGCCAGTTTGTTATATTATTCCACTGTTAATATCAGTTTCTGCTCGCCTTTGAAACACAAACTGTGCACGCCTCCATTTTGAAAAGAGCAACAGCGTGTTTGTGAGAAAACACTACATGTGAACGTTGCAGGGTTTTTTCAGGCTGAAGCATGTAGGCTAATAAACAGCAAGTAAATTATGAGGAGGGAAGTTGTGTTTGCTTGTTTACTGCATTACCAACGGGGAAGGAGGAAATTGTGTGCTGGTCAACAGGCCTTTCTGAGCAGTGTATAGTATTAGAAAGTCATTTTGCTGATGGTGATTTAATTAAAGAGGGAAGGTTGGTGTGAGGACGCAGTTCGAGAATGAAGTCGCCAACACACAATTAGACTTTTGTCATGTGCAAAACACATGAGAAATGTTCTGCTCCGTTTAATTAATACTAAGATCCCTGACTGAACTCAACTGTACTTTTCAGTGTTTTACCAGGACCATAAGTGTTGATCTCTAACAAGATTAGGTGCCTGACCTCAACTATATACTGTGGTACTATGACCATAATGTTTCCTTAACCTTAACTCAAGTGTTTTGAGTCGATAAAATTGTTCTCCAAGATTTAACCTCGGCCCAAAAACAAGAGACGGCAGATAGACATTCTTATTCTGTAGATATCAGATTTGGATTTAGACTCAAATTCAACCCTAAGCCACTTTATTCATTTACCCTGCACAGCATTGATTTATCTTCAAAAGACTTGAGGCTCGACTTGTGCTTGACTCCAGATTTACCTGGACAATCTCTGGAAAGGGCTAACGCTCATCTGGCCCTACATAAATTACTTGTAACTTGATTTCAAATGTGTTAAACCGTGACTTGGACAATTGACTTCAACTGAGACTTGTTCAGTCAAGTCTATGTCTCAAATGACTTGTCTTGAGACTTGACTGGCTCTTTACCTCTTACAGAAGACTTATAATACGAGTTGGGTCATTTTAGATGAATTGAGCCTTGATTCTGAACTTCTGCGGTTCGGAATGTCTTAACGCTGACTTGGACTTGTCTCAACTGACTTCAACTGTAGCCTCTGTCTTTTCTAAGTTGTCTCAAAACAAGTCCAACGTCCATGAGAATAAGAGACAGCCCAATCTCAAGACAAGTCCATGTCATGACCTAGCACATAACTTAAACTTGTCTCGAACGACTTATGACTCAGGTTTGACTCAAAAGACTTGTCTTGAGACTTGACTGGCTCTTACACTCATGGACTTCAGACTTGACTTGAGACTACATATAAACGACTTGTGTCAGTTGACCTGGTCTTGAGATTTCAGACTGAGAACATTTAAAATATTCTGCGTCACAGCTCTCGGAGTTAGTCAGCATCCGTAACTTTAGGTGTGTGTGTGTGTGTGTGTGTGTGTGTGTGTGTGTGTGTGTGTGTGTGTGTGTGTGTGAGGCTGATGAGGAGGGAGTCACAGTGTGAAAGTCAACCCTTGTTTATTTTTTCTTAAAGGTGTGAGTGTGTGTGAATGAGTGTAGGTGTGTATGTCTGCACCTGCATCTAAGAGTGTGTGTGTGTGTGTGTGTGTGTGTGTGTGTGTGTGTGTGTATGTGTGTGTGTGTGGGCTGTCTAACTGAGAAGGACTCACAGAGCGAGCGAATCAGCCCGTATTTATTTTCCTGTCGAAGTGACGACTCTCTCTAAGACGTCTTTGCCTTATCTCATGTTGACTCATGGTACAGCCCGACCGCAAGGTGTTTCCACCTGGGTTACACACTCACACTCACACTTCACACACACACACATATACACACATCCTTGACACCTTTCAGACATGACACAACTACCCCAGCAGCTGCCTCTTCGAGGGAGGGAGAGGGGAAAATGAGAAAGAGATAAAAGAAGAAAGACATTTGAGGACACAGTCACCAGAAAGGAACGAATGGAAAATATTGTGTGCATGTGTGTGTGTGTGTGTGTGTGTGTGTGTGATGCCGGCTGGTCCTCGTCCCTGGTTGCATGCATGATAATTACCTGAGCATCTCTGTGATTAGGCTCACAGCAGAGCACAGCTCCAGGACGGCAGCAAATGACAAGCGACTGGGACTCGTAAAAGCACTAATTCATGCAGGCGCACAAACTAAAACGCACAGAATGGCTCACAGAGGACTTTGTGTCCTACTCTGCTTCCCGTCAGCGAGAATAAACACAGCTTTTAATGGCCTAGACACACGAGGAAGTGGCGAAGCAAAATTCCTCTAAGGGTCGTTGCGATTATAGATGCTATCACATGCTAGCTAGCAAGCTATATAACACGCGATCCTGCCTGCCAACTGAAAATAAAGCAGATTAAAACTCACACAGTTACACCAAGTACTCTGTATTATATCACAGCTGACAGCAAACTATTGTTTATTCAAGACCAGGTTTGTTAACAAAGGCAAAATGGCAGCACTAACCTTCATATTTTAGCTGTAATTGCAGCAGGCTGCAGAGTGTGGTCAGGGTCACATGCCTCCACACTGACCCAGCTCTGTCAGCTATCATCAGTCATGTGATGAGTTGTAGTTATTAATGATGTTTGCAGTGTCGAGTTTGACTTATGAGCTCCTCCGGCCACCATCACAGACTGACTGTGCCGTACTTCAGTACATGTTCTATAAAGTTTTTACTCAACTAATCAAGGTTTACAAGCAAACTAACTTTATTTAACTGATGTTAGATCAAACACAAAAGTCAACTAAAGTTACGTAAGTCAGTAAGGTGCAGTAGGCTACATTTATTCACCATTATCTAGTTCCTTATTCTGCATGATCATATTCTACAGCTGCTATAGAGGTTTCCCTCAGTAACCTCCTAATTACTGCTTATTGATGGTGAGTAAAGAAGCTGTTGTACATGAAGTCATTATCTTAATATGCTTTGTTCAGTATGGACCTTATAACGTAGTAGTAGCAGTAACTCTCCCTTATTAACACTTGATAAATATGGTCTTTTCTTACATAACAAAACACAAAACTACAAGTGTTAACAGTGTCCAAATAAGTTTGAATTAAGTCTCTGTAACTCAGAATACGTTCCCTGTTCTAAAGTGAGGTCTACATTATAAGGTCCCTACTGAGCAAAATAATTAAGATCATAATTCATGTACAACAGCTTCTTTTCTTACCATCAATAAGCAGTAATTAGGAGGTTACTGAGGGAAAATATCTGATGACATTTTACTGACAATCACAGATAAAGGAAGAGTATCTTCTCCAACAGCAGGCGAGACGTTCTGCCACGTTTACTTGGAAAGTTACGGACGACGGAGGCCAACAGCAGCCACAGTGACCAAAATGGTTTCTGCTGCAAAGATAGGAAGCATAAACTTAGTCCCACAAGGACAAAAGTGCAACACAGACACACAACACACACACACATGTAGAGGGGGTCCTGTGTGTCGTATTGAACCTCCGCTCAGTGAAGTTAAACAGAACAACCCACAACAGAGTCAGAGCCCACAGCATCTGTCTCCAGTGTTTATGGTAAACAAAGGTTACAGTGAGCACCGCATGAACACACACACACACACAGTCACACATGCAGAGTGTCACACACACAGCAGCACATGTAATTAGACTACACAAACACACGCATGAGCACACACACACACACAGGTCGTTCTCCCACCTACAAACAGATGTGCTCAGGATTAGTCACACACACTGAAAGCTAATTCTCTCCTACATTTACCAGAACTGCTGTGGTGTATATTTAAAACACATATTACATTACAATGATGGTGGTGGTGGTGGTGTGTGTGTGTGTGTGTGTGTGTGTGTGTGTGTGTGTGTGTGTGTGTGTATCCCTGTGTCTGTGTAATCAAATTAGTTCAGCAGTGGCAAATTACAATTTGCTGCAAAGGTAAAACTGCCCAGAGTTGGTGTTTTCTTCAAAACATCAGCAACAAGTGATCAAATTATCTGTAAAACATTTTCTCTCAACATTCATCATTTCAGCTGGATATTTCCATCTGTGTGTGGCAGTAAAATGGTTAAAATGTGGCCCTGTTTAAATATTTAAAATGTCAGTGCTGACTGCCGCTATGAGACTGAATATGAACCTGAACCACGTGTTCTTCCATTTCTCTGCAGCCTGTGTCGTTTTATTCTTCCTGTGTCTGCACTTAACGTCAAAATGTTAATGAATGTGAATCGATAATACCGTCTCCGGTCATTCACACTGGATTTCATCGCTTAAATCTTTATTTTAAAGTTGCATTAAGTCAGTAATGTGAGGGGATGGGTAATGAATCTGAGGGAAGGAGTAAAAATGTTGTAAAATGGTACGTTGGTATGTTTTCAGGGCTAAATCACAGATTAATGACAATGTTAGCAGCCAGGCCATAGTTCTGTATTATTAGGCAAGGCAAGTTTATTTATATAGCACCATTCAGCTACATTAAAATTACATTTAAAGGACAACAGAAACATAAACAGCTAAAACAAGTGTATAAATAGTTTAAGATTAAAAGGGGTTGGATATTTATTAGTGATGGGACATTTGGCTTTAGTTGTTCAGTTGGTGAAGCAACAAAGATCCTGGTGATGTAGCTAAAAAAATGTTTAGCTTGCTAGCTTCGTTCAGATGCTATCGTCTGGTATAAGCAGGCAGAGACAGGGTTGGACTGTTGACCTGTTAACTTGAGTGCAACAGAGATTTCTGAAAGCAGATATACCTGTGTATATTGTTACAGCTACAGGCAGCTGAATGTTTGTGTTGTATTTAAGTCTTTAGCTCGAGCTAACGTCTGTTTATGACACGATGAAGCAGCGTTTTGTTTGTTTCACCTTCTGTCTCACTTGAATCTTGTCGAGTAAAAACCTCCAACACTTGTTTGTTAAATCTGTGACCAAACAAATCTTAACCATTATCACTATTATCACCAGTTCTTAGCTATACTGTGACTGTTTGTAAATAGTTTAGCATTGGCCAAGTTAGCCATTATGCTAGCTGTCTAAAGATAAGTGTTGCTAACTGTTAATTTACTGTTGGAGCCGTTCTATATTTTACTTTTTTATTCTCATGGACTCTCTATATGTTTACTAGACTTGTTGTATTAGCAATGATGCAAAAATCACTACTGTGTGACTCTGCAGCTGTAAGTGATGATGAATAAAAGTTAGAATGGATGATGGATAAAAGCTTCATACATTTATTAGAGGTGTGTTTATCTTAACACTCCCCCTCACATGGAGAGACGTGACTTTTATCAGGGAGGAATCTCTGTCATCACAGCTGGTTTGCAGCATTAATCATCCCATATCTGATTTGTAATGAAAGGCCTCATATATTGACAGAATGACACATTAGTTTAACCTTTGTTTGTGTCAGTTTATCCATCAGACACAGACAAAAAGGTTGCAAAACCTTGTGTCTTGTGTGTTACTGTGGTTATGCAGAGACAGAGGAAAACATGGTGCACACAAATAAGTAGAAACATACATTTCACCGAGGAGTTCGACACGGTAAACATTTATTTTTCACCTGCCCATCATTGTCAAGTGTCTGTCTTTGCTGACAGGAGAATGCAAAACAGGTAGATCTGATATCTTTTTAATGTTAACAAGCATCAAGAGACCACTAGCTTGTTAGCTGCAGGCCTGTAGTACCCACTGGGGGCCCCGCATGTGTGAGATAAAATAAGATAAGATGAGATACGATTAACTTTATTGATCCCAGAAGGAACATCTGGTCATTGCAGCAGCAGACAATAGACCGGTAGATTGGACGACTGAGACTGGAAAGGTAATAAGGAATGAAATATAAAATGTAATAAACCCTGAAAATAATATTCATGATGAGAATGTCTCTGTGATGCTAATAATATGTTTCTCCCCATGGGCTAAAATGGGATTTGTGCTATGATTGCAATCAGCAGGATGGCATATACCTGGTCAGAGTATACAGGTATCACACCCACTTACAATCATCAAAAGGCCAAAATAAATAAGGCAGCTGTTGACATTTCATCCCACAGGAATGACTCACTGTTTCTGTTCAAACCAGTCACAAAGTAAAAACAACATGCTGACAGAAAAATAACTGCAGCTACAGTTCTGGAGCCTTTTTTTAAAGTAAGGATAGTAGGATATGTGCAGCAACATTTTCTAAATCTCATGAATAAACATGTGGACCACCACAAGCAAAGAAGCACAACACTTTTTTTTATTTTATTTTTTTTAAACTGTCACTCTCAAATAAGAATTATTTTGCACCAACTTCAGTTTTTTCCTGGAAAAAGTGAACTGATTTTGGCCTGCACCAGTGAATGGAATGAATGAATTCATGTTTTCAGTCACGCTTGTGCTTTATGTGCAATAACAAAGATTCCTGCACTGATAAAGTCAAAATACCTGCTGTGGAAAAGCTCTGTTGGCTGCAGAGTGAATCTACCTACATCTGGTCTATTCCTACAGTACGTCCACCAGATCCTCTGCGTCCTTTAGATCACTTACTCATACTAATTTGTATTGTTTACCTTTACATTCCTCTCATTTCTTTATGTCTCATTCATCTGCTTCTTCCCAAGATCTTGAATCACGTAGAAGTGGCTGCAGCTTAAACTGAGTCCACTATGACACTTGAATTAATTTAAATATTGTGATTAAAGATGCATTTTTTACAACTGCATCATCACATGTGATTGAAGGCTCTGAATGTCCTTCATACCACATGTTTAAAACATGACCTGGACTGTGGTTTCAGATAAAGCTATGTGGGTTAGGTGGACCTCAGAGGTCAATTAACCTAAACAGCCACTACATTAAATATTAAAATGATCAGCTAATGTGGTTATGGTCACATTATACTGTATGTTTCTTTAATAAATCTTTATTGACAGTTTGACCCTTTAACGGTGAGCATCATTCCCTGTGGATTAGCTGCAGCAGCTCTCTGATTGGCTCAAAAAACACAGCGATCAGTGACCTGGCAGTGCGTTTCATTCAGCCCAATGATGCAAATCCCTGCCCACATATGAAGCGTGTGTGTCTAGAGCTGAGGTCAGAGGTCAGTCAGGCCCGCTCAGCCGGTCACTCTACCTTGTCCGGCCTCCTATTGTCTCCTCCAGGGGCCTCTGGTGTTAAACTGACACATATGTCGGGCCCCTGGCTGGGCCTCCTCTCTATTGGAGCAGTGGGGCAGAAGGCAGGAGAGGAGGAGGAGGAGGAACAATGGAGCTGCGTGCCTCCACACAAGACTCCTCACACACACTCCATCTGGCCCGTGCCTCAACAGATGCTCCTGACAGAGACCTACTACACACACACACACACTTTGACTTCCTACACACTCGAACATACTACAGATCCAGGAAGACACAGGTCGAATACACACGCATAAAAACAAACAGACACAAACACAAACTGATACACACATTGTTAAACACACACACAGGCATTTGCAGCTACACACACACATATATACATTCACACACACACACACACACACACCCCCATGTGGCAGCAGGTCTGTCCTTTTCATACCTCATAAGTCAACGGCCTCCCACTCCGCCAAGAAAGCACCAGCCATTCAGTCAGCTCCCTCCTCCTCTCTCGCCTTTTCACCCCCGCCCCTCCCTCCCTCCTCCCTTCATTTCAGTTTCCTCCAGATCGCAGGCATTATTAGAAACCAACAAAAGGCCAGGGCCTCTTAGACACATCTGGTTATTGTGGCCACACACTTCTGCTCCACATTCTCTGCTCGCACTCATGTGCACAAACTCCCACAGTCGCTGCTCAAATACTGACATTTAGAAAAGAATCACACACAGACGTTAGCGTTAATGGGCTCAAACAGGGACGTGAAATCTCCTTTAACTTGTCAGATAGGAGCTGGATAATTTTCCTACAGTCTGAACAGAAATGAACGCCTGACATCCAGTCTTTTCTTTCACAGTTAAACCACTTAAACATTTATTCCTGCAGAATAAATCAAGACGGAGTTTGTAATGACAAAGTATAACTATTTAGATTTGTTTTTAAAGATACAACTTCTTTATTAACATTAGGTCAGCTCACTCATAGTGCTGAACCCGCTGGCGTATCATCAGAGTCTGCAGGTTTGCCCCGCTCTAAAGAGTTTCAGTGTTTCTCAGCTCACTGCAGAAAAAACAGATGAGGGATGATGTTGCTCTGCTCGATGTGCATGAACACACGAGGTGATAATATCAGGGTTTACAGCTTGTTGCACTGCCCTCAAGTGACCAAAAAACTAATGCAGCTTCAAAAATTTAAAGCACCCATGTCATCAAAAGTATTCAGACCCTGAGCTGTGGTCAGGTGCATTGATGAGCCTGGAGGTGTGTCCAGAAGGTGACTGCCACCTGTGGATAAATTAATTAATTGAACAGAGTTAAGGTCTCACAGTTCACACTGCCAGTCCAAGGAACCACTTCTAAAGTTTTGAGGAGCGTGTGTCTTCAGTGTCCTGAAAATGAGTGTAAATGCTGTTGTACGTGTGAAGTTAATTGTCAGCCTACGTCACCACTGTGATTTCTCTTATATAAAATGTTGGTTGGTTGAGGTCATGCTGCACCTCACCTCTCACCAAAGAAAAAAGCTGGTGAGTGCACAAACAAAGCAGCAGTGGAACTTCATGTTACCAACTTGTTGTTAGGATAAAAAAAGAAGTGAATGAGTGTGGAGCCTTTCTGAAATGACAGGATGTGGGTACATGATGTCCTCTCAGGGGGAGAACAGAGCTCTGAGACATTTATTATCTCATCCAGCAGACATTTATCATCTCGTCAAAGACTTTACCCAGATAGCAGCCACTTCGAGGTCTATTTTTATCTGATATAGTGAAGCAGCTCGGCTTGTGAAACTGAGGCTGGTGACAATGATTTAATGTGCAGCACAGCTTCAGTTGGAGTGCAAACAGGGGCCACTGAAAAAGTTCAAAATGCGAATACTGAGCAGGAGAAATTCATCCACCATATCCAAACCATTTAAAAAATAATCTAGAAGAGTGAAGCCTTGTGTGGTTGTCGCCTAAAGAGTTCAATTCCCTAGGTAGCGTTCAGTTTTGCACGAACGCTGCGAGGATTCACGTCCCACTGGGGCTACCCATGCTGAAAATACATGCACTGATAGTACTGTAAAGAGGCTCAAAGGAGTAACAGCGTGTTAGTGAGGAGTGAGTTTATGTCTGCGTGGGAGAGAAATGTAGGAACAAAGAAAAGCCTGATTTATAGCGAGAGAATATCACAACTGTGGTTCAATTAGCATGCTGCAGAGGGGTGAGCGCGAGGCCGGTACATGCCGAGCATCTAAATGTAGGAAATGGAAGCTTTGGAAGTTTTAATGGAGTGAGTGTGTTTGTGTGTGAGAGGGAGCTTAGCGAGGAGAGGAGGGGGGGGTGGAGAGATGAGAGATAATGCTGAGTCATATTGTACCGAGTCGTTCTGACCCAGTTCTCACTCACATCCTATTTGCCATCACAATTTATTCATTCGACATAGCGCTGGTACTTTCTCAGAGATGCAGCTCTTAATAATGCATGTCGACCTAAAGTGGAATTGGGAGAGTGGAGTCCAAAGGGCCTCAGAGATATTGAAAACACACCCATTTCCTCGTGTTTTTTCTATATTCAGATCACACTCTTAATAAAATCACAGAACATTGCGTCAAAGTGGGGAAATGTTTTATTCTGGATCACGTATCTGGCAAAGGTCAGAGTCTGAATCGTTTCCACGGATTTGTGCTGGTACGACAACAAAGCCTCACAAACAGCCTGACCGTAACATTGTTGTTTTAAAAACCAAAAGATCTTCAGCTTCACATATCTTTACTGCTTGGTAACTTTGACTCTTGCACTCTTCATCAGTTGCTGCTTATATTGCTGATGATCCAAGAATCAGAGCTCACTCTGCTTTCCCACTGAGCACCAGGTATTCTGAGTGAATGTGTCGTCCAAATGGCCACGGTGTAAAGTGAAGAATCGGGAACACGACAATGAAAGAAAATCAAGCTGACACATAAAGAAGCGGCTGAGGAAACATCACAGACACATCACCTCGCTGCTTTATCCTCACTGGATTCACACGCAGGTCTGGAAAGTCTGAAGGGATTTGAAAACCTTCAGCATTTCACATTGGAGTCAATATCACCATCTCACCACCTGCAAACATGACTCCACAGACTAAAACAGGCTCTTTAACTCCAGTTAACTGATTTAAATATGGACAGGGTATGAAAAATGAAATAGGATTAAATTTTTAAAAGGAAACTCTGAAGGAACTCTGACCTGGACCTCAGAGGCTCCACAGAGACTCATCTGCCTGTCCAGTGCTGGTGTTGCTCTAAGACTGTCCTTCGCTGCAGAGAAGGTTGGATATCAGAGGTTACACGGAGAGTTGGTGTGGTGTGAAATAATAAGACTTTAAGTAAGACTAAGGAATTTTTGCTACGACACAAGTTCATCATACCCAGGATCTCTTTCTGTTATCTGGCTTCACTAAACCTAACAACCGCAGCCTCACTAAGCTACGCTGGTTATCAACTCGTTAAGTCAACCCAGGATTTCCTGAGCACGTTCACGAGTTGTTAATTACAAGCAACATCTTCAGAACCATTAATAAAGTACTTAATATGAGAAGAAACGCTGATAACTGCAGGTAAATTCAGTTACAGCAACGTCCAAAAATGAGATTTAACAAGGTGAAATATAAATGTGATCATATAAATACAATAGAAACGCTAGAAATAAGTTCCTATTATTAAAGTCAAGCTGAGGATGAATCGTGAGTAAGCACAAAAATGATTGTTTCTTAGAGGAGAGAGTTCATGTCTGACAGAAATGTTCATTTATAATTGTGGATAAAAGCATCTTTGTTTGATCAAAATGAAGATTTAACAGTAAGTATGTGATTATTTAAACTCTCCCTCTGTTTATTAGAAGAAAAAACAATTCCACAGAGATATAAAAAAATATCTATAGATCTTTATTATTTGTCACTTTATTGTCCACATCGGGATCCTGTAGGAATGATGAAGTTAGTTTTCCAGTGATCTGATTGGTCAGTAGTTGGAATGTTGCCAGGTTTTGATTCGATCCTCTGACGTTAACCCGCCCAGGAGACATTTAGCCTTTCGGCGTAAGTTACCATGGTGATTTATGCCGCTAAGAAGTGAACCACTGTCGTAAACCCCAGAGCTAGATCGGACGTTACCTCGCTAATTTGAAATCCTGTATCGTAGTGCGGGCCTCAGCTCATATACAGAAGACAAAGTCTGTCAGGAAACAAACACAAAATCGCACTGTTCACTCATATCACGTCATGGTTTGGTGTTAATTTTAGCATGCTAATGTGCTAACCTTAGATGGTAAACATTACCAGCTAAACCTCAGCATGTTATCATCCTGACATTCTCAGTAGCTGTGCTCAAACAAGAAAAAGAAAACCAAGAATAGAAACAGTGTCCTGTGTGAAAACCAGGACTTGTGATTATGAAGATCATCCTGTAACTTGTGACGAGTCCATCAGCAGCTCTCTTTACCCTCATAAAGACCCTGGAGCTAAACTCTGAATCCCTTACCTGCTTAGGTTGGTTAGAACGACGTCCGCCAAGCGCTTAAAATGTAAATGTGGCTCTAAAGTGTTTTCTACTCCCACCAGTGTATTTTTTATTCATCACCTCCCAGCTGTCTCCTCCAGGCTGGTGGGATGCCTCACAGGAATTGGCCAAGTACCTCATAGTTTTTGGGCCTTTGGGAACAGGAGATGCTTATTATGGAGGCCTTCAGGAGCTTTCTTCAATAACATATTGTGCAATATTTACTCAGTGATGAAGAAGTCATGCTGACTACCCACAAAACTACACTTTAGACATCATTTAGACTGATGCTGGTTAAAAAGGCTCTGACAGTGGGGGCAGAAATGTTGTAATGTCTTATCTTTGTCATTTTCTTCTTTTGCTGGCTTCACACACACTGAGGACTGGTCGGATTAGTTCATTATGTGTTATTTATGGAGGCTACAGCATGAATTTCAGTGTGTGTGAAGCCAGCAAAAGAAGAAAATGACAAAGATAAGACATTACAACATTTCTGCCCCCACTGTCAGAGCCTTTTTAACCAGCATCAGTCTAAATGATGTCTAAAGTGTAGTTTTGTGGGTAGTCAGCATGACTTCTTCATCACTGAGTAAATATTGCACAATATGTTATTGAAGAAAGCTCCTGAAGGCCTCCATAATAAGCATCTCCTGTTCCCAAAGGCCCAAAAACTATGAGGTACTTGGCCAATTCCTGTGAGGCATCCCACCAGCCTGGAGGAGACAGCTGGGAGGTGATGAATAAAAAATACACTGGTGGGAGTAGAAAACACTTTAGAGCCACATTTACATTTTAAGCGCTTGGCGGACGTCGTTCTAACCAACCTAAGCAGGTAAGGGATTCAGAGTTTAGCTCCAGGGTCTTTATGAGGGTAAAGAGAGCTGCTGATGGACTCGTCACAAGTTACAGGATGATCTTCATAATCACAAGTCCTGGTTTTCACACAGGACACTGTTTCTATTCTTGGTTTTCTTTTTCTTGTTTGAGCACAGCTACTGAGAATGTCAGGATGATAACATGCTGAGGTTTAGCTGGTAATGTTTACCATCTAAGGTTAGCACATTAGCATGCTAAAATTAACACCAAACCATGACGTGATATGAGTGAACAGTGCGATTTTGTGTTTGTTTCCTGACAGACTTTGTCTTCTGTATATGAGCTGAGGCCCGCACTACGATACAGGATTTCAAATTAGCGAGGTAACGTCCGATCTAGCTCTGGGGTTTACGACAGTGGTTCACTTCTTAGCGGCATAAATCACCATGGTAACTTACGCCGAAAGGCTAAATGTCTCCTGGGCGGGTTAACGTCAGAGGATCGAATCAAAACCTGGCAACATTCCAACTACTGACCAATCAGATCACTGGAAAACTAACTTCATCATTCCTACAGGATCCCGATGTGGACAATAAAGTGACAAATAATAAAGATCTATAGATATTTTTTTATATCTCTGTGGAATTGTTTTTTCTTCTAATAAACAGAGGGAGAGTTTAAATAATCACATACTTACTGTTAAATCTTCATTTTGATCAAACAAAGATGCTTTTATCCACAATTATAAATGAACATTTCTGTCAGACATGAACTCTCTCCTCTAAGAAACAATCATTTTTGTGCTTACTCACGATTCATCCTCAGCTTGACTTTAATAATAGGAACTTATTTCTAGCGTTTCTATTGTATTTATATGATCACATTTATATTTCACCTTGTTAAATCTCATTTTTGGACGTTGCTGTAACTGAATTTACCTGCAGTTATCAGCGTTTCTTCTCATATTAAGTACTTTATTAATGGTTCTGAAGATGTTGCTTGTAATTAACAACTCGTGAACGTGCTCAGGAAATCCTGGGTTGACTTAACGAGTTGATAACCAGCGTAGCTTAGTGAGGCTGCGGTTGTTAGGTTTAGTGAAGCCAGATAACAGAAAGAGATCCTGGGTATGATGAACTTGTGTCGTAGCAAAAATTCCTTAGTCTTACTTAAAGTCTTATTATTTCACACCACACCAACTCTCCGTGTAACCTCTGATATCCAACCTTCTCTGCAGCGAAGGACAGTCTTAGAGCAACACCAGCACTGGACAGGCAGATGAGTCTCTGTGGAGCCTCTGAGGTCCAGGTCAGAGTTCCTTCAGAGTTTCCTTTTAAAAATTTAATCCTATTTCATTTTTCATACCCTGTCCATATTTAAATCAGTTAACTGGAGTTAAAGAGCCTGTTTTAGTCTGTGGAGTCATGTTTGCAGGTGGTGAGATGGTGATATTGACTCCAATGTGAAATGCTGAAGGTTTTCAAATCCCTTCAGACTTTCCAGACCTGCGTGTGAATCCAGTGAGGATAAAGCAGCGAGGTGATGTGTCTGTGATGTTTCCTCAGCCGCTTCTTTATGTGTCAGCTTGATTTTCTTTCATTGTCGTGTTCCCGATTCTTCACTTTACACCGTGGCCATTTGGACGACACATTCACTCAGAATACCTGGTGCTCAGTGGGAAAGCAGAGTGAGCTCTGATTCTTGGATCATCAGCAATATAAGCAGCAACTGATGAAGAGTGCAAGAGTCAAAGTTACCAAGCAGTAAAGATATGTGAAGCTGAAGATCTTTTGGTTTTTAAAACAACAATGTTACGGTCAGGCTGTTTGTGAGGCTTTGTTGTCGTACCAGCACAAATCCGTGGAAACGATTCAGACTCTGACCTTTGCCAGATACGTGATCCAGAATAAAACATTTCCCCACTTTGACGCAATGTTCTGTGATTTTATTAAGAGTGTGATCTGAATATAGAAAAAACACGAGGAAATGGGTGTGTTTTCAATATCTCTGAGGCCCTTTGGACTCCACTCTCCCAATTCCACTTTAGGTCGACATGCATTATTAAGAGCTGCATCTCTGAGAAAGTACCAGCGCTATGTCGAATGAATAAATTGTGATGGCAAATAGGATGTGAGTGAGAACTGGGTCAGAACGACTCGGTACAATATGACTCAGCATTATCTCTCATCTCTCCACCCCCCCCTCCTCTCCTCGCTAAGCTCCCTCTCACACACAAACACACTCACTCCATTAAAACTTCCAAAGCTTCCATTTCCTACATTTAGATGCTCGGCATGTACCGGCCTCGCGCTCACCCCTCTGCAGCATGCTAATTGAACCACAGTTGTGATATTCTCTCGCTATAAATCAGGCTTTTCTTTGTTCCTACATTTCTCTCCCACGCAGACATAAACTCACTCCTCACTAACACGCTGTTACTCCTTTGAGCCTCTTTACAGTACTATCAGTGCATGTATTTTCAGCATGGGTAGCCCCAGTGGGACGTGAATCCTCGCAGCGTTCGTGCAAAACTGAACGCTACCTAGGGAATTGAACTCTTTAGGCGACAACCACACAAGGCTTCACTCTTCTAGATTATTTTTTAAATGGTTTGGATATGGTGGATGAATTTCTCCTGCTCAGTATTCGCATTTTGAACTTTTTCAGTGGCCCCTGTTTGCACTCCAACTGAAGCTGTGCTGCACATTAAATCATTGTCACCAGCCTCAGTTTCACAAGCCGAGCTGCTTCACTATATCAGATAAAAATAGACCTCGAAGTGGCTGCTATCTGGGTAAAGTCTTTGACGAGATGATAAATGTCTGCTGGATGAGATAATAAATGTCTCAGAGCTCTGTTCTCCCCCTGAGAGGACATCATGTACCCACATCCTGTCATTTCAGAAAGGCTCCACACTCATTCACTTCTTTTTTTATCCTAACAACAAGTTGGTAACATGAAGTTCCACTGCTGCTTTGTTTGTGCACTCACCAGCTTTTTTCTTTGGTGAGAGGTGAGGTGCAGCATGACCTCAACCAACCAACATTTTATATAAGAGAAATCACAGTGGTGACGTAGGCTGACAATTAACTTCACACGTACAACAGCATTTACACTCATTTTCAGGACACTGAAGACACACGCTCCTCAAAACTTTAGAAGTGGTTCCTTGGACTGGCAGTGTGAACTGTGAGACCTTAACTCTGTTCAATTAATTAATTTATCCACAGGTGGCAGTCACCTTCTGGACACACCTCCAGGCTCATCAATGCACCTGACCACAGCTCAGGGTCTGAATACTTTTGATGACATGGGTGCTTTAAATTTTTGAAGCTGCATTAGTTTTTTGGTCACTTGAGGGCAGTGCAACAAGCTGTAAACCCTGATATTATCACCTCGTGTGTTCATGCACATCGAGCAGAGCAACATCATCCCTCATCTGTTTTTTCTGCAGTGAGCTGAGAAACACTGAAACTCTTTAGAGCGGGGCAAACCTGCAGACTCTGATGATACGCCAGCGGGTTCAGCACTATGAGTGAGCTGACCTAATGTTAATAAAGAAGTTGTATCTTTAAAAACAAATCTAAATAGTTATACTTTGTCATTACAAACTCCGTCTTGATTTATTCTGCAGGAATAAATGTTTAAGTGGTTTAACTGTGAAAGAAAAGACTGGATGTCAGGCGTTCATTTCTGTTCAGACTGTAGGAAAATTATCCAGCTCCTATCTGACAAGTTAAAGGAGATTTCACGTCCCTGTTTGAGCCCATTAACGCTAACGTCTGTGTGTGATTCTTTTCTAAATGTCAGTATTTGAGCAGCGACTGTGGGAGTTTGTGCACATGAGTGCGAGCAGAGAATGTGGAGCAGAAGTGTGTGGCCACAATAACCAGATGTGTCTAAGAGGCCCTGGCCTTTTGTTGGTTTCTAATAATGCCTGCGATCTGGAGGAGGCAACAAAATGAAGGGAGGGAGGGAGGACGCGGGGGGGGGGGGGGGGGGGGGAAAGGCGGAGGAGGAGGGGGAGCTGACTGTGAATCGCTTTAATTGCTTTTCTTGGCGGAGTGGGAGGAACTGATTGACTTATGAGGTATGAAAAGGACAGACCTGCTGCCACA
>BRZM01001686.1:0-23406 GCA_033238685.1 Lates japonicus | reverse complement strand
CTAGTGGTGATGATGATTCTATAGCTAAGAATGACCAAAAGGCTAGCAATGAGATGTAGTTAACAAATTAGGTTTTGTATAATTATATATATTTTAGGGGTGAGGTGCTGTAAATCGCAGTTTGGGAGAGACTGTTCTTTTCACAGCAGACTGTATGTCCTAACTCCCGCATACTACAGTAACACCATTAGTATTTCTGCAAGTCTAGCATACTGTTTTGTAGTTAGAATGTCGAAACCTTTTAGCTATGGTGTACTAACTTGAAATATGCAGTAAAGTGACTTTGCAGAGCAACAAATCCAGCTATAGGAAGGCAAAATGTTTTTGGTTCGTACATGCAGGCCTCAACTTCAATCAGTGTTTTTTGCTATCTACACTGATCACTGGAACTATGATATTTATTTCCAGTAATGACGATACTAATGAGTGGGAACCTTTAGGTGTGTCAGTGAGGACATGCCAGGTGGTTGGCTATCTTTGACTGGCAATTGCCTGATAGCAGGCACCTAAACGTGGTGGCTGTCATTTCACTATTATTGATCAGTGGAATTCATACTATTTCCGGTACACAACTACTACTTTGGGCTTCCACCACATCAAGACCAGCTTAGAATTAGGTATGTAGTGCCGATGGATAAGGACTGGCGTACTGTATATTCAGTTCAAGCTGTCTCAAGGGACGACCATAAACTCCTCCCACTAATGGTTCAATAATGAGATTTTTTTCCCTCTTCACTTTCTTAAAGGAGATATTTGACAAACAACCTCCTGTCTACATGAAATAAATGGAACGATAATTAAACATGGAATAATATTGGCAGGTTGGATCCTTTTGCTAGAACAGTGTTTGAATGTCTCTGTTAATTATGTTTTTGCCTCAACAGATCTCTTTCTGTTGGGCTATGAATACAGATGTGCAGAGATGTGGACTTATCTCACATAACCTAGTTAAGTTGATATTTATATACTTGCAATAAAATGCGAATGAACTCCAAGTTTATATTTATTTAAAAAGTGTACATGGTCTTTCTATTATATGATATACTTGGGTCAGTCAGAGGTAAACGTCACATTTTGTAGGAAGGAAGGATCATTTTGTTGACAGATGGACACAGATGATACCTCTGATTTGTGCATTGGAGGACTCTACTGTAGCAACATACACATTCAGCGAGAAATTCGCCTCAATTGTAATTACTCCTGGAATAACTCGACTGTACCAGCTTATACCTGATCAGTTTTTGGGTAAGTAACACTTTCCTTTTCCTTACAATGAGCCAATAAATTTGGAGCATAAAAAATGTATTTTGGTTTCGCAAAAATGAGCTCTGTCTGGAACTTCACAGCCAGATGGGACTTGCACCTTGTAGCTTGCAAACGCCACCTCTAATTTATCAGTGTAGATATGAAGCAATTTTTAGCTATATGAGTGGTCCTATTCGCAATACTATCTGTACTTCGCGTTACTCTTTACATGGCACTACCGGGATGTGGCTGAAAACACATATAAGCCACCCTTATACGCGCTTACACGCCATTCGCCACCCCGCAGACAACAAAAGTGTGCTTGAATCTAAAGGAGGCGCCTTTCCTGCAACTCAGTTCACTGGAATGGCTACAGTCCTTGTTGCGTAATTTAAGTTAAAGGGAGAGACACTTCACACAGGGAGAGTGACTACAGGAAGAGTGGAGACTGTGCTAAACGCACTTAATCAGGTACCATGCTTTAATCTATCTAATGCCTGGTAAAACTTACAGGGTTACGCTGGTGAGACCACTGTACAGCCTGACTACAGCGACTATACACACACAATGATCAGATGTTGTGTGCTGGGTGAAAATCTTTGCATATGGTGGTTTGGAAATATTAAGTTATTCAAGGGTTCCAACCTTTTCAATTTCCTGAGACCCTTGGTGCATCATTATAAAACCCAGCTGTGGACGCTGGTGTTCCAAACTCAGAGGAAACACATCTTTGGTTGAGCTGGGTGATGTGGCCAAAAATGTGCTCAAATAAAAGAGACCATATCCGTCAACATCAAGCCGGTTATCAAATCGGTATCAAATCATTATTTCTCAAGTTTAACATTTGATTTTTGCTTTTGGGTGACAGTTAGAAGGAAATGAACGGACTTGTTGGTTTTGATCATTCTTTATGGTGAAACGTGAATGACTTCTTGACAGACAGTGGAACATTTCACAGATCCGGATAGTAGAAAACAATTCTAATGAGAAAGTCAACTAATCTAAAACCTAATTATATCTAAGCAAATTAGATAGATCAAAACATCAACATTCTTCCATAGAGAAGGCAGCATAATATTTGACTGCAATCATAGAGTGTTATGTAGTAATTGTGTGTAATATCACCCATCTATTTTACAGGTGCTAGTCTATTGTAACATTCACAAATGAACATGATGCATCTAGCATTGTTTAATCTATGTGCTTGCCAAGGTAGAGACTGCATGGTCTCCATATCTCACCAAATGACTAATATTCTCTATTCTTTTTAGATCTGGGTTCGCTTGAACAACAGACTACCATCGTTTTTCTTTTTTACTATATATATATGTGTGTGCTATGTGTTGTATACGTCACATAGTGCAAAAATTATTACTAACCAGTTGTGTAAGTCACAAATTTTAGGGATCTCATGAAACATTAAAGGCCAAGGTTTGACGTTTAAATGCTATTTGCTTTCTTACTAAGAGTTGGATGGGAAGATTAGTATTTCTCATTTCCATCAAAACAAGAACAAACTATTTTCTAATTGGTGCTGTATTGTTGCTAGTAACAGGCAAAGTGCGTGGTTCATTTGGTTTCTACTTTTACATTATCAATCTAAGTTCATTTCCTTCTGTGCATTCACTTTGCAAGATGATAAATAATATGATAATATAATGTTATCCTCATGAAAGGGTTGATGGCAAAGTTTAGGGTCTTCAGGCAGACTTCTGCAATCTTTTTTGGCTGCTACAGTTGCACTCACTTCTCGTTATCGACAACCACATTCTTCTCATTCAGATTAGATCTTACGCGGCTCAGTATAAAGGTTGGATGAAACTGGGTGGGGTTTTGGAGAGAAAATCTGGGCTGCTCAGTTCGGGGAGGTAAAGCAACAATGCTGCTGCAGCACTACCGATGAAACCAGGAGCAACGCGGCCCCTCTCAGTGGACCTGATTAGAAACTGACTCTCCATTATATGGCCTGTGATGTCTTGTGGGACTGGTGGCGGACTTGTAAATCACACAAACCCTAGTGGCTATTGGGTCTTCAGATCAAATACCATTAGTAGTTATAGCCCTACTGGTTTGGTTCAAATTGCATATAATTTAGGTGGTGTGTGGCCCTAATCCTGCATGTGATCATTTGTGAATCAACTGTGATGCAAGCCACTTGGCACGTGGGTGTGCCCAGCTGGCAAAGCTCAGATGTCAGTAGATGTTGTGTGAACATATTTCTCATCTTAATATAGCTGGAATGCAAAGCCACGACGCTGGTTTACATTTCTCAGTGACCAAATAGAATTACATCTGTACAAACAGGTAGGTGGGTTTCTATATGACCTGCCTCTGAAAATTAATACATTGGCATTTCCTCCAATCATCTGGGAGGAGGCTCTGCAGTGGGGTGTCTATGGTGGGAGAACTTTATCTTTTAGGCATGGGCCTCACATGGATGACAGTGGGGTCTATAGAATTGTAGTCCAGAACAACAGGTGAGAGAAAAACTGAGTATACACACTGGCAGTAGGTAAGTTCAAGGACCCTCAGCCTTGGCTAGTCATTGGGGTGACACAGGATTCAGGCGAGCTGCTACCTTGTATTTGTATTTGGTGTTTTAGAAGGGTAGCTAGGAAGACCAGGATGCACCAGGATCAGGACAGTTAGGTTTTACTAAACCTGCTTACTAGGCATGTTTCTCACTTTGTTTAGACAATTTGGTTCACCTTTGCTGAATGGATGGGAAGCCACTTGAGACAGATCATATCAGGATCAAATTGGTACACGATAGGAATGGGGAATCACTGTATGGTTTGTGTGGATGTAGAATGTGTGTGTTTATGGAGATGCATTTCATGTCCTCATCTCTTTCAAGACACCTTTTCTGGTGAAAACCTGCTGATCATTATTGGTAGCTGGCGCGGCTCTGAATTGATCACAGGTCATTATTGCCGTGCGCGGGTCAGCCGCTACCGCGCCCGGCTGGGGAGCAAAAGCTTGGGATGGGTCAAGCAGAAGCGTGGGCTGACCCACATTTCTTTAAAAATAACGTTAGAGAAAACTGGAAAAGGCGTTTTTATTATTAAACTTTAACTGCAATAAAAGGGCTCAGCTGGATGTTTTTGTATAAACTATTTAAACAGTTTACATGAGTAGCCTGTTTTCTGGAACTAAGTTCCACCCTGTTCAATTCTTCCATTAAATCCTCCAAATTGCATCTTTTTCCCAGGGAATTAACAGCCTCGGACAGCCTCAGCTGGGGACTGAATATTGTGGGACAAATTTTAAAAACCACAAACTTTACACTCCGGCAAGACAATAGCCTACAGAGATGGGAGAAGTGAGATCAGGCCACCCGCCAAGTGACATTTATGGCCCCAGGAGGTGGGAGCGGCCCGCTCATGAAGTCCAAGCAACCATGTCTGCCATGGGAGCCGATGATTACGGTACCAAAGCTTCAAACCCATTGTATCCACTGCCTCTGTTGGTAATCTCTGGCTCAGGGTGATTATTTTTTTTCCATATCTTTTGTAATATTATATTTCTTTCTCTTTCCTTACTTTTCCTCTATTCTTTCCAGTGAGATCTGTCTATCAGGTAAGACAAATGAAAAACATTAAATCTCTGGTGGGTTCCTGTTTTGATCTTCTATCTCATGTGGATGTGCTGGACGAAAAATAGAAATAATATCCTGAGTACTGGTCTGTTTGAGAATATCCATATTGTTTTTATTTGTGATATCTAAAGACAATGTGAGCTGGGATTCTGGGCATTCAGTATATGTGGTGGATTCTTCAATTTATTTCTAAGAGATTTTGTATACTATTGAATGAATTCTCTATTAAGTATCTCTAAGTGTGGACCAAATGAAGTATTCTTTCAGCATCAGTCAAAGACGGAACATTTCGGTCATCAGTCTAATGGAAAAAGAATGGAATTCTTCATAGACATTGGCGGCATAATTGTTATCAGTGTTGTGAGCTATGCCTCACTACCTGGGGCACGGCCCTTCATGAAGCCTGGCCAGTCCTGGTGGGAAGTAGGAGGATCCTTGGAGGGTTGGATGGACTCGGGAGCGTCAAGTGCAATCTGCCGTGAAGGCGAGAGGCACAGAAGGAGGTGGGCAGCCTGAAGGAGGAGCGTGGGAGGTGGGAGTGGCCATTGAGGCATAACATATGGTCGTGTCAATGCGAGATTGGGTTGAGTACCTTGGGACAGCACCCAGATGTGTCACGTGCTGTTTGGTGACACGTTCACTGTGACCTGGTGTCATGGGAGACAGAAGAGGATCCTACAGTAGAGCCTTGCTGAATATCACCTCATTGCAACCGGCCACTTCCTGGTGGTTATTAGGCATCTGACCTGGGGTTCTGTGCAGGCCAGTCAGGCTGTTTGTTTGTGCTGATGCTTCAGGCCTGTTTTGAGTTTATTGGGTTTTGGACCCACTCAGTGGTCATTCTTCCTGGTGGGTGCTGGCTGTGGCACTCAGGTCTGACTGTGTGTTCATGCACTGGCAAAATAAAGTTCTTCTTTTTGTTTCTCAAAACTACCGTTTATTCATTAATAACACCAAAACTTTGGTAAGTGATTGCTTCTCTAGGAAATAAATACCTATTGTCCTCTGAGATCTCCTACTTTTCAGTGGTGTGAACTCTTACACCATGGTGTGGTTGTTACTGGTTAGACATTATTCTAGGACAGTAATGGCACATTTCAGCGCCAACATCAGGTTGTTACCGATGACACTTCAGTTCAAAGGGAAGTCCGTGGTACTTTACTCTGGCCTGCTTTCTTTTGACTTTATATGTTTTGCTCAGAAAAAGTCTGGTTTCTCTCTATCTTTTTCAGGACTCAGATAACATGTCCCTGGTTCCCCTGAAGGTTCAACAGATGGGCCCAGAGCCAGACCTCAGCCACCTCAGGAGGACTCCTCCATGTTTCCTGGTGGAGATAGACCACGAGGGATGGCTAACCAGCCTCTTCAGATCTGGCTCAATCCTTCTCTGGTCATGGGATCGAATACAGGCCACTCAATGCCATTCTTTAGAACTACAGATTGTTTGAATCTAATCTAACAGGTGAAGAAGGTCATGTGATGATGATCTAAGTGATAGGACGTTTATTCATTTAATTTACCTCAAACTCCATCATGCCTCTAGGTTCTTCAGTTTAATCTTGTTCAGTTGGGTTTTATCAAGTATAACAGTGGAGGGCTAACAAAAATAGGATGGTGGATAGGACAGCAGGGGTCCCAATAGACAGATGTTATTCGTTGGAAGATTTTGAGAAAATGATCCATGTAACTTTTTCTCTGTCATTTCCCAAATGGCTCCTCCTCACCGAAAATCAGGATGGTATTTCTCTTCTGGTGCTGCTTATGTCCTTCAGGCCAGATTAGATACAGTTTTTCCTCAACGGTCCACCCCTATGTACAACATGCCTGAGACAATCAGGGAGGACAGTATGGACAAAAACGTTTCATTTGATCAATTTACAGTAGTTCTATAGACCTTGGTATTTTAGCTTTGATACCTGATGGGTGATGTATTTGTTTTATATATGTGCCTATATACTATGTGCATATATAAGAGTTCCACCATGTTTATGATGTTAGTAACAGTTACGCCACCTTCTAAAAGGGTCAAAAGGCAGGATAGATGTAGACACTGGATCAGTGAAACTGGTTTGCCATATTATTAAACTATGGTGCCTTGGATGAAACATAGGAGATGAACTTAAGATACATTAGTTATGTTTCTTCCTCTTATGTTTTATTAAATATAAAATGAGATATATAATTCTTTGAAACCTAGGACAAAGTTGAACCTCTTCCTGTCGAGGATAAAGGCATCTGGGCTGGTGCTACTGCAGCTAGACTGTTGGTTTCCTAGTTCCTTACCTTCCTCATTTAAATATCAGTGAAATAACTGAGATTGTGGTTTTAAAGTTGGGTTTCTGGGTGGCTATCTCCATTCTAACATGGGGTGGTCAGTTCAGTAGAGTTGGATAGAAGTTAACTACCCTCTTCTAGGTTCAGTAATACAGAATACCATGACTGGAGGGCTGGGTTTATTCTATTGGAGTGGGCCATGCCCGTTTCAAGTCTTTCTTCTCGGCTAAACAACTGTGCAAGCTTCATATTACTAACACAGATATCAGGTGGTATTCCAAAATGAGTAGATCTGTATTTAAGGTGGTATGAACCAAGCATGGATATTGAAACATAGTGGATGAGACAACAAGAAGAACTATCTCCAGTGCATGGGAGCCTGGGATCCTGGGAGTGTGAGGTTAGGATGGGAGTGCTAGAAATCTAACTGCTGGCCCAAATTATCAAGCTTTTGGCTAATGTGGTGCTATTTGATCTAGCTAAAGGCTTGTCTTGCTTTTGAGAATAATTGTTCCTTTTCAAAGGAGCGATCATTCTCCTGGTCTCATTATTGCTGGCCAGGTGCAAATAAACTGGGATCAGTTCAGCAGTGCCAGGGACCACAGCATGAATTTAGATGGCCAGTCATAATGACACTACTTGGCGTTAACGGATCGCTGAATAAAGTACGGTTATCTATCCATGCACTATGGGTGATAGGAAATCAATTTCGCCAATTATTTTTGTTTGAATTCTAGTGGACTGTGACTAAGTCATTAATACTGAGAATTATCGAAGGGTCTGATAGGAGGTCCTTTGTTCTCCAGCTTCTGTTTTTCTAATCCACCGTGGCTCATAATAAATTAAATGAATGAGACAAATTCTTTAATCAACATTCGACATGAACTGGTGTATCCTGTGTTTATAGTCTCTATACTAGCTGGTTTAGTTATTCATTTTCCTGATATAATTTTAGTAAATCAATTCTGTGCCTGAATAATAGATTTTCTGCTCTTCATTCTGGGATGACCTGTGGTCCTGGTGGGTTGCTCCTTCAGAAAAACCACATTCTCAGATTAGCTGGTGAATCTCCAGGTCATTGTTGTGGGTGAAACTTTTCCCACAGAGCGACTAGATGAACTACTTCTCCTTTATCGGCTCGCTTTCTGCATTTATGAAGTTCAGGGATGTTGAAAGAATCTTACTGTCACCAGGTTAAAGCTGGCATGTTTCTGGTTGTGGTTGTTTCTGGAATCTGGTGCTCCTGCCTCTCGTTCATTGTTCTGGTTAAACAAACGAACTGGCAAAGTCAAAAGTATGATTCTTTAATTTCTTATCCATTATCACCATTCTGGATATACTGTCTCTATGCAGGACATCAGCTCTAAAAGGCATTTGAATGGGGCAGTTTCTAGATTGGATTTGTGCTACTTTGGTTGACAGTCCGAGGTCATGGTGTCCTCTCCCATAGTATAGGCGATATTGCTGGCTCTGTTTCTTCCGGGACCTCAATGGTTGATGGTTAGATCCATCCTAGCGTGCATCTTAACGCGTGATCAAGGTCACCCTCATCACGTCCTGCATCATCCTAAATCACTCCAAGCGACTGTTATTAAGTCCTCCTTAGGTCCCAGCCCGTCCGTTTCAAATGATCAGACAGGCCTCTCGCACCAGCTCTCTTCCTATCTGCGATGCGTTGTCCTGCGTGATTCGCTTCGATTTATCATGATATTTCGGATCGAACGCGTCCGTTGAATCTCGTGATGCAAGGTATGCGTTCATCTTCCTAAATCGGACTTCGAGATTCGCTCATTTGGACGATGGTAATTGTGTTTCCATCAATTGCCTCTTCTAGATTGTTTGACCGGTGTTCAGATATCAGCCTGCGTGCCTTCTCATCACCACCGTATGAAATCTGGACTCTTATTCTGGACAAACCGGTGGTAGTTATAATGAAAAATAATTGGATGAATCCTGATAATGCCAGACATTTCTTTGGTGATTATCTTTGGGTAAAACATGATGGTCAGTGGATAATCATTATCGTGAGGATAACATTCGGGGTTCATCTTATATAGCAGATATGTTGAATGAATGGTGCCGGTTGTCATGGAGCAATGACTGATCGGACAAATATCGTTGTCGGTTGTTAAACTCTTTGATAGACAATCATCGGTTCGTCGTCAGTGATCATGATATGATTGGATGGTGCGTCAGCGTTAAATGTAATTGATTGAATTTATTAAAGGCTGGTTGTCGCGATCTTCTTTGGACGATATAAATATGTGGTTGATGGTGTGAACATTTAAACAATATCACTGCTGTGTGATGTGCCATTTCCTCACTAGATGTTTACTCTCTCATGATTTGCAAAAACTGGAGGTCCGGCATCATCGTGCTTCTCAATAGTTGCCTGCGTCTAAATTTTTGTGGTTTGTATTTCATCTTCTTCATGATCTTTTTTTGGGCGATATATAACTTATAGTACGGAAATAAGCTTCGCTGTTGCAGATGACCAATTGCAAATATTTATTATTTAATTCTAGGGTTGCAACCAGTATGTCCATTTCAAAAAGGATGAATAAAAATGGATAATCCGACCGAGACTATTTATTCGGTTCTCATTCAATTCTGGACATCTCAAAGAGCTTGGTTCAGATCTGGATGGATCAACATTGCTGTGGTTTCATTAAAACAGTTAGCTTCATGGATGTGGAAAAATAAAACTTCCTAAGTTTAAATATTTCTTTTCATCTTCTTATTGTTGATGGATCATATATTTGTTGATATAACAGTTCATCTCTCTGCAAAACAGACTGCAGTTTCTTGGAAGTTAGCTCATAAATATGATCTTGCATCAGATAGTTTCTAGTTCTCTATTTCTTGAATCCTCATGATATCTCTTATTTGAACAAATTCATAGAAAATAATCATTTTAAAATATATGTTTCAGTTATATTTTGGGATATATGTTTATTTTGTTTAAATCTACACTAACAGTTCCTTTTGCTTGAAGATGAATGCTCATTTGGTTCTTTAACTAGCTGATCAAATGTGGGCCGGGTCAGTGAGTTGCTCAGGTGAGCAGGACACGGTAGAAGCCATCAAGCACAACAGTCATCAGAAATGTACCCCCAGGCGGTTACAAAATACTCTTAAAAAACCTACTTTGCTCTGTGTTGGGAAACAAAGACAGCGAAATGGAGCTGGGTTAACCAGAGACAGCTTTCGGAAATGCTGGACTTTTCACCGTTCATTGAAAAACTTCCGCGGCTTTGTGTGTGTTGATGGATCTAGACTGTCATCACTCCAGCATTGGCTCTTCGGTTTCGCTCAGTTTTGTTGTGACCGACTAAGCTGATCAATGATATAATTAGCTGCATTCGAACTTTCTTAGTGTTTCAGGGTTAGTCTGCTCATTTTCATTGATACTTTCTCTAGGAGAGGCATAGAGACCAAACTCAGGCCTTCCTCTTTGGTATCTCTTTAAATAAAACTAGGTAATCAAGCTAAAACTTTAACAAGGGTACTGGTATACTCATGGTTTGTTTGCATATTCTATCTAACATTTACTAATGGTTCAAACAATGCCAGTCAGCTGTAATTTTTCGATCTTTAGTTAATGTGGCATCAGATTTTTGACATTAACTCATTTGCCTCAGCTATGGTATCCAGATAATGAATAGTTTTCCACGTTCTGCCCGGACATTGTTCGCTGACCCTTGAAGAATGGCGGACGTAATAAAACCCTATCATGGGATTTACCACAATAGATTGTAGTTAAGTACTTTCTTCACACCAACTGAATGTGACCTTGCTCAAATACCAGCAGAATTGCTCACAAGTGAACTCCTCAGCCCATCTCATCTGGAGAAAGATAGCAGATTAACAAGATAACAAATTTGTTTAGGATGTGAGTGGGTCGTCGCCATTGTTCCTATATTGTTTATTTGAGTAGGATGTTCCTCATTTTTATGAATAAGTTGCCATGGAATATAGCCTATCATGGTTTGATTTATTAATCCACCAGGGTTGACTGGATGGTGTTCATTTCAAAACATTTTGGCCTGGGCTGCTTTGGGATGTCCATCTGTTTTCGGAGTATAACAATACATTTACAGACCAAAAAGGCTGCCTTTTAAATTCCGCCTTTCCATACATAGATCTTTGGGCGCGGTGTATTGTACACCTTTGGATGTCTTAAATAACCTGGGTATATTTTAGAGACAAATATAGTAATGAACACTGGTGACGTGCATATATTTTCTTCAGATCAATATTTGCATGAAGGTTTCTAGCAGCATTCCTGGGATTATCATCTTGGTTACAACATAGTCATACTTTAATGAAGTATAAAGTTTATTTTATAGACATGAGGCAGATTATCTTCCTATAATTAGGTTTGTTGATGGGTGAGCTATGAATGATGTCTATTTTTCCCATTGTTTACCTTGTGGAAGTGGGTGTAAAGGAGATTCTTTTTGGTGGACAGTGTATGCAGTGAGTGGGGTGGGAGGTTCATACCAAATGGGGAACTGGTTACCCACCCAGTATCACCCATAGACACAAGACTGAGTTCTAAGTAGGTGGGAGTTTGTGGCTGGTCAGTATCAGCTGCTTTGACTACTGATGTGGGTGTTTGGACACAGAA
Source organism: Lates japonicus (assembly GCA_033238685.1). Taxonomy (NCBI): domain Eukaryota; kingdom Metazoa; phylum Chordata; class Actinopteri; family Centropomidae; genus Lates; species Lates japonicus. Next base: position 11,659 of record BRZM01001686.1, on the reverse strand, counting down.
GCTTGTAGTTTTGAGTCAGGGGTGAATTTTACTTGCTGACCTATTCTTGTCTACCCAGATACAACATCACAGATGAAATGTGTTTGTCTCTGTTCCCATTCTTGGATGGGAAAGCTACTGAAAGTAGATAGGAAAGCTTAGGCCTGGTACTTGCGGCTTGCATTTTTCTTGGCACAGGCACGTTTATTTTTGCCGTACCATTTCAACAAGGCAGAAAATGAGGTGTCATTGGAGAGAAAAAAGAAAGAGGAGGATAAAAAGCCTTTTATGGATGTGGCTGGGACAGAGAATGATCTCAGAAGTTGTCCAGTAGGTCTACAGTAACTCTCAAGGAGTCTAGTGTCTGTGATGTAATGCTAACAGACCAAAGCAGAATCTGGCTGTGTCATCTCAATGCTGTTTTTAGGATCTGATCTTATGAAACCTCATCTGGGCCAAAGATTAACTTTTGTTACTCTGCTTTGGTTTAAAATAGACCTTTAAAATTGGCTGCAACTTTAGTGAAAAATGACCATCAGAGTTTCCTGAAGCTTAAGGGGACATCTTCAAATGTCTTATTTGTCCTACCAACAGTCCAGTCAGTCTAATTTAGATTTCAATTACATTTTAAATAATGTATGGCAGAAAAAAGCAGAAAATCCTTACAATTAAGGCACTGGAATAAAGAAATGTTTTGCAGCGCAATGTCAGTCCACTAGTGAATTTTACAGATCATTTCAGCTCAAGAACATGTTTTTTCCAAAAAAGGGGCCAAAAAAAGACAGTTAAATTGCTTCAAATAGCTTGTTCTGTAGAAACTAGGTTATCATCTTCTCTCTAGAATCTTTGATTTATTTATTTTTTGTTATCTGCGTGGTACTTTGGTGGTGTTGCTGTTGAATTTGTGTGTAAATTGTGAAAAATATGAAGCGATAAGAACTGGTTTTTGGCTAACGGTGATAAACTGACAACATCACAGAGCGACCCACAAACCACAAGTAACCAAACTCGACCACTGAGAATAATTTTGTTTGGACTGGTTGCCTCTGTTGTTGCAGTATTTGTAAAATCTTCTGTCTACAAGAAAGAGACAGAAGGTCTGAGTGTACAATGTTCAGTTTAAATAAACTGCCAACTGAGTATATATCATGACATATCCATATATATTCAGTTATGAAGATGTTAGTCTTGGGGGGTAATTGCTCAATTAGATACATAGACTTTTCTTCAAAGGGAAATAAGATTGATAGGAGATTTTTTTCTCATGATTTTGGGAGAAGGAATGTGTTTTCAGTATAGTTTTAATCTACTTTTCTGTCTTTGGACTGTTCGGAAGAAATATTTCCAACCAGACCTGACATGTTATATCAGTCGAAAAAATCTCCCTGTGGCCTCAAGCATTCTTAGAAGTTAGATATGAAAGCCACATTGTTTACAAGTATAAAAAAGATCTTTAGCCACAGACTTCCTTTCCTGTTCCCCTTTGTACCCTGCTGATTTTGTTTTGGATGGCAGAAAGGTCCAGGACCTGAGCTATTCCTTGGCTAATCTCCCATAATTGGACAATCGGCCCCTATTACAGCCATTACATTTGGGCCTGTTGAGCAACAGCGGCTTGTCTCATCCATCCTGAGGCAAGACCCAGACTGCTTCTATAGTTGCTATTAAATACCTTAACCTTTCATGAAAGAATAACATGGCAGCTTTTGTTTCTTTTTTGTGTGCAGGTGTATGACTTAACTGTAAATCTATGAACAATAGGTCCTGCTGCTACTTTACATGTCTCAATCTCAAACCAATGAAAGGCCCTTTCATTAATTTCTCTCTTTACTTTCTCTAGGTCTCCAAGGACTTGCTATACATCTGTCAAATATGTGAAGTCCCTCTCATCCTGGCGGACTCCTCTGTTACGAGCAGTGAGGAACTGGTCTAGTGGGAAACCTCTTGGCCAGGATTTGTCACCGGGGGTATCCTAAACAAAATCTGAGAGTGAAGTCTATGCGTGTGACATATTTTCTCCCAGGACACAAACTGAGTAAATTCTGTGCTGCCGTGGAACCCTCGGCACCATTAAAACAATCTAGTCCTCTTGTCATGTGGGTACATTACAGAAAAAGGCTCATATTACCCTCACTGGTCTCACCATCTTTCACATCACCATGGACCGAAATAAACGCAACTCCATTGCTGGGTTCCCCACACGACCTGAACGCCTCAGTGAGGACAGGGATGGTATCGGAGGGGTAGGAGTCTGCGAGATGGGCATGGGCCCGCCTCCACAGGTCAGTCTTGGTTCTTTATTTCAATGAGTAGGATGAATTTCAGAGGTGTGGGGCATTCATGACAGTATACAGGATTCCTGTGCAGGTACTGCAGTACTGTGACTGGCCTGCCAAAACATAAACCTTAGTTTAGGCATAAGATTTAAAATGGTCATGTTTTGGAAAGTGTTGGTGTTAGACTGAAAATTGCTATGTTTAAGTTAAGATAAGAGATAGCTAAGATTTTGGGTTCATGGTTCCATCTGTGTCTTTTTCTGTGCAAATCACAGCATAAGTGACAAACACTAATGAACAATATTGGTTCAAGAAATGCTAATGCTGTTGATCAGTTGATTTCACCCACTGGTTAGGCTTTGACACACACTGGAATTTGTGTCCTTGCAGGATTTGGAGGGTTGAGTGGTTTGCTGGGTTGCTTAACACCACAAAAATAATCTTAACCTACCTTTCTCTCAGTGTGTTGTCTGCTGTATTTACTTGGTTGTTCAGTCTGTGCTTATTTCTGTCTGTCAAGGCTGAGAAAATCTGTGTATGCTGGTGCAACTCAATCTTTATATCTAGTGTTTAGTCCTCTTGTCCTTGTCCCACTTGAAGGGAACATTATCTGTCTCCCTCTGATCTATTTTCTCTGCAGAAACAACCTAGAGCATATACATCAGATAAAGGACACATTGCCTGTTTTTACCAGTCTGTTCTTGTCTTCTTTAGGTGGGCAGGGTGTGGCCATCATCCTACAGAGCCCTCATCAGTGCCTTCTCTTGTCTTACACGCCTTGATGACTTCACCTGTGAGTGGATTGGCTCTGGATTCTTCTCTGATGTCTTCAAGGTGGGTAGAGATCAGTTATTACTTGCTTTCTCTTGTGCTCTCATATTTTATTTCTCTTCTCTTTTATATCCCTTTGTTTTACTCCTATGTCATTTACTTCATGCTTCCATTCATCCATCCATCTGGTGTGTTTTATAATAGGTCAGACAGTCTCTTCGATCACACATATTCATTTGACCTCAGGATTGATTTCTTTTTCCCTTGTACGTGACAGAAGTCATGCTACTGTGCTATCTGGTCAGGATTAGAATGAATAAAGGGGAACTTATTGTGGATATCTCTCACAAATCTCTCACAAATAAATGGCATTCATAAGTGAAGAAACTGGCACTCAGAGTCATTTTCCACTTGATTTGACTTGTCAAGTTGATATGCTTGGTGGATCAAGACGAATTGTTTCTGTGCTATCTTGGACTTCCCTCACTAGTCTTTTCCAGGACATTTTTAGGTCAAGTTGAGACTGCAATCAGTTCAAAGACATCACTTAAATACGGAGTGGTTAACCCTGTTACTTTGTCCCCTCCCCTTCAGATATGTGGGCTAGAGTCCAGAGTCTTTGCTAAATGAACCCCTCTTTATCAATATTACATTTTTTGTATCACTCTTCTTGTATGTTGTATTGTCAAGTCCATAACACTGGAACATTTTTGCATGGCTCAGTTAAATATAGATAAATGCTATGGGCTACAGAGCTGCACTTGTGTGGAATAAATGATGATACTGACGTAAGACTGACCTCTTGTTTAGCTAAGAGTTAACAAACAGAATAAAGTTGAGGAAGGAGTATGGGAAAGGGGTTGTGGTCTCATATACATGAAGGGAAATAATCCGAGTAATTGAAATAATGGCCTAGTAGGTTTTGAACCAGGCTCAGTTTCATTTCACATTTTTCATTATATCAGATTCCATTTTGATTTATTTATTTTTCTAGTCACTGTGCGTTTTGGAATTTCAATTTGACTTAAGTTCACAATGATATGCCATCTACTGTACCACTATGTAACAGTAGGTCTCCATTGGACTGGTGAACTGTTGTGACATTCAGTTTCCATTGTGTTTCTCTTGCACGCTATAACTTGGGGTTGGGCTGATTGATGATACTGTTGCTAGTGTCTGACAGCTATTAAGTGTTGTCAAGTGCTTGCTTATGGTGGGGAACTGTTGGGTCTCCATAAATGATACTGTAAAGAGTACAGCCTAGACCTGCTCCATATGAAAAGTACCCTGAGATAACTCCTGTTATGATTTGGCACAATACAAATAAAACTGACTTTACTTGTGCATCTGGTCAGGGATGGCCAAAGCGAATTTGAAAGGTCTGTATTGGAGCAAATCAAGGCATATTTTAATTTCTTTTTATTAGCCATATGAAGCCCATATAAAGTTATTTGTTTACTGTCACCCATTGTGCTCTGGGTATGCCAGCTGTCAAAAACACCCCATTGTGGGCTCTGTAAACACTGGAGCTAATTCATAATGCACAGCACTGCAAATCAGCAAAATACAGAGCAGCACAAATAAACAACAACCCGCAGTTTCAATTAATGATATCCACATTTACAGCATGTATCACTGAATGAAACAAATATGGCCATTTTGATTAAACAGCGGTCAGTCTGCTGTTGTGCTGGTATTTGGAGACTGCATTTTAGCTTTAGTGTTTTGTTGATGCTGGGGTGAAGTGAGGCCATCCAAATCCTGCCCAGTTAGACTCTGCTTCTCCTTTTGCTATGGATCTTATATAAAACACTAAAGGACACACACTATACAAAACACTAAAAGATATATTATACACAAGAATAAAGCAAACCATTTATTGTTTGAAGAGAAAAGTTATGATGGAGGCTGAAATTTGTCTAACATATCTTGTCAGAGTTAAACTGTCTTAAAGCTACAGTAGGTGTGCACTGAGTACCTTTATTATTCACGAACATGTACACTAAATATCAGTTGATAAAACACTGTAAACCTCCAACTCCCTGCATGAATTCTGCCAACTTCCCATTTAATGTAGGTACCATCAGAGCCTCTTGGGAAATCCTTGTTTACAATATTTTTCCCTCTATGAGAAAGGAATCCATAGTTACAGAGGGAGAAGAAAGTGGAAATGAAGTAGAGGAAATAGCAGCATACTGACAAAAAGCTCAGACAGGTTGAATGAAATGAAAAGGCAGCAACATTAATGGTAATTGAGGTTAAGGCTAAGAGGAAGAGGAAAAAGCTTCTGATTGTGGAGAGCTGGGGTGGCAAGACTGTTGAAAAGGATGTAAAATGGGGGTTGAGTGGAGGCTTTAGGAGTTTACTGAGTAGAAAGGATGGGGGCAGAAAAGGGTTGTAGAGGAGATGAAGAGGGCGATGTTGGGGTTCTCTAGATCTTGGGTTAGGGGGAGGAGGAGAAAAGGGAGAAAGGGTTTAGGAGCATAAGGCTACTGGGGGTGTGTTTTCCCGAAATGTCCAGTGGTGAATAGACGTATCACAGAGGAGAGCAGAGCAGGAGCAGAGAGGGGAAAAGTGGGAAAGAAAGATACTACTACTACTACTACTGGGGAAGATGAGGACTGGGGTTGACGGCTTGTTGGAGGCCACAGCGAGGAGGAGAAAGAGGGGGTTCAGGAATAAATGCAGATGGGGGGATGTGAAGAGTGAGGAACTGGGGGGGTTGGAGGAGGATAGACGGATGTGGGGGGAGGAGGCCTTCAGAGGAGTGGCCATCTGTTGTTTCTGCTGTCCTGCGGTGGAGACAGTCGGCTCTTACAGCCAGGCCCCCTTCCTTTGAACTTGAACAGAGAGATTTTTGTGTCTGTATTTATGAGATGGGGAGAGAGGGAGAAGCAGACACAGAGCGATCCCCTAAACTGAAAAAGACTACATAATCCTTTATGATTTTTTAAAACCATATATACTGTAGATAATGCTGATAATTTCACACCACAAAGAGACGTTTTCATGTACCATTACCACACTGTAGCAAGCAGTATATATCACTGACTTTTGTTGTTAATGTCTCCTATGTAATCCATATTGACTTTGTCCCATCTGTCAATTCTCTTTCCTGCTGTAAGTGATACTGCCCTCCATTGTTTCATCAGTGTGCTGTGATGATGGAAGATGGTCAAAGAGCCACTGACAACATGACAACATGACATAAAGCTGCCCACTGTTATAGTGAATATGATTGAGAGTCTCTTTGGTACCATATTTCCATAGATTCAAGTGTTCTGATCATAAATCACCTTTTTTGTTTTGGACAACTAAGCATATCATGTTATGTATACTGTGTGGTATGGTTTAAAATGACCATGATGTTGATTTATTATGTCAAAAGAGCTGTAGCATGAATGGGACCATAGCTCACATACTGATGTGACAGTAAGCAGCTCTGTTTTGCATGCTTGTGAGATGCTTCTGAATGATCTGCTGTATGCTGTATTCTTTCTTGTCTGGAGCTCTTGATAATATTTGAATAGGCTCTTTGATGCTGAGGGCTGTCTACCTATATACACAGGAGTATCAATTTAGTCTTCTCAAAATACTGGTTTAAAATCTTCATTATGATCTAAATATGTTTCTGCTGTCAGGAAGTAGTAAGGAGTAAGCAAGTGTAGGTAGGTAGCTCAGTGTGCAGCGGCTCAGTTGCTGGTGTGCTGCCTGCTGTGGTTTGCAGGTCGATATTTCCTATTTGCTTGCTACATGAGTGTATTTAGAAGAACTTCGGTTCTTGGTAATTATTGTACTGCTTTGTGGCATCTATGAAACCTGTGGTGTAGAAACCTAAGGTCGTCTTGCTATTTCAAAGACTGTCAGGTCACAGAGGCAATAAAAAGATATGTACATGGGGTTCCTGGTCTTTGATAGTCAGAAAAAATGCATTGTATTATTTCAATATAGAGATTAAATGTGCTAAGTGCTCTTTTAGAGGCTTTTCATTCTATGAAATGGACTGCAGTTATTTTTGGTAAGAACATGCCAATGTGTTAGAATTACTCTAAATTAAGGGCTTTGAATTTCAATTCACTCCTGAACACATAACACTGCTTGTTCCTATCAGAAAATATATAATATTATATATATATATATATATATATATATATATATATAATAAAATATATAAAAGTGTATGGTAGGAGTAGCTTTTAATGTATTTTTCTTGGCCCGTTTTTTTCTGGTTTTGTACTTTATGTTTAAATTTTGAACCTCGTCACAATTGTACCACCTTCTGCTCAGAGAACTGGTTGATATTTGTAATTTAAAGGAACCAGGAAATGGCAACAAAGTGTTATTACTCTCCTAGACTCAAGAAACAAAATTATCTTACTGTACTTGTATGTTAAAGCAACATGTGTATTGTTTTCAGTGACGTGTCAAGGGTGTTTGCTTGCCTTGCACCCATGGTATGCTGGAATAGGCTCCAGCCAATGGATAGATGGATAGCAGTGCCACCGTTATCTAACAATTAGATGGAAACTAAAATGCCAATGCACAATAATACAGAATTGATCATGCAGCTCTGGATTGACACATGGACTTTGTCATGGCTGGTCAGCAATGACTGACCTCATTTCAGTTCTCTTTTATGTGCTGTCTTCCTTTTCTGCTTACTCTGTTTCTTGCTGTGTGTGCCAAATACGTTTTTCTTTCAAGTAACAACTGAAGAAGAGCAGTGTTTCAAGCTGCTCAAGGCCTTATCCATAGTGACCCAAGCTGAAAACTCTAAAAAAAAAAATTTTCAGATTAATTAAACGATCAAATTTTCGATCCCATTTTTTGTAGCCAATCAAATAAAGTTTATATAAGATATGGTTCAGATATTGTAATTTACCCATTGTCCAGTTGTATTTGACAGCATGTTGAAATGTGGCATCATTTGACTCCTTTTCAGGTACGTCATCGAGCTTCAGACCAAGTTATGGCTCTAAAGATGAACAAGCTCAGCAGCAACAGAGCAAACATGTTGAGAGAGGTCCAACTAATGAACCGGCTTTCACATCCAAACATACTCAGGTTGGTAACCATCACCCTTTTACCATTTTGTTTTTTTCTTTAATTATTGCAGTGCCATGTAACATGAGCTACATTGTAAAATGTGATTTACTATTTGTGTAATAAACTGGTTATTGGTAGTCATTTCCTTTTAACATGTTTAAGAGTCAAATCCAAAAGGCCTGTTATGTATCAGTGTATCATAAGACATTCAATACGACGTCTGTAATAACTTGGAATAAGCTCACTTTCATAAATTCACAATAGGCTTATTTTAAGGCTTAAGAGTTTAGGTCACTCAGGAGCTGGTAATAATAAATGAAGAGTAAATCCTCATTGTTTCTGCATAAATAACATCATATTAGTCATTTCCTCTAGCATCTTTAGTTATAAATTGAATATATTTTCTCCTGATGTCTGCCTCTGCCTTCACCTCTTACCTCTATCAATCTATCTTCTTTCGCTTGTTCATGAGTCTGTGGTTATGACCTGTTTCCTCTGGGGTTTGCTAGAAACTGTGTCAAACACAGAGCCTATTAACAATGGATTTTCTGAACTGCCAGCTCCTGTTAGAGCTGCAGCAGATGTCCAGAGGCTATAAAGGGAGGAGCACCCTTTCTGTCACAAGGGAACTAGACAAGGCTGTGAACAATCACATTCATTTTTAAATTTTATTTTATGTATTTTTTAGAGCTCCAAGTCAATGATTGGTTGAACAAAATGGGCAAAACAGTACTGTGTAAGCAACTTACACCTGGCTCTGTGGTTCTGAGGTTCTGTGGTTCTTTTTTTTCTCTGCATTGTTTAACCTCTGTTTGACATTTTTCAAACTTTGGCTTTAGCACTGAGACCTAATGCAGCATAGGGAGCTGATAGGCTTTTCCACTTCGATACCCAAAACACAAGCAGTCTAATCAGCAATGAGAATTCAAATCCATCCAATTCCATTAACGCTCACTGATGCTGCAGAAAAGTATCGTTCTTGCTTTTTGTTGTAAACACTTTTTATGAAATTCACATTCTGTTCTGAGCTCCTGAGTGGGAGAGTGTGTGTTTATGAACATGCACATACATGCATAAATATCTGTGTGTGTGTGTGTGTGTACTTGTGCATGCACACACATGCACAGTATCTTTTACAATGCCATCTTTGTTGAACATGCCAAGTGGATTGTGTGTCTGTGTGTTAACAAGCAGGCACTAAGGGGGTCATTGTTAACTAAAATCCAACAAGAACCCACAAAGTTGATCTTTTCATTGCTTCCAGAATTATGAGGCTTTCGATGCTGCTCGTGTGCAAAGTTGGTTCATATGTTGCCCTTCACACACACGTCGCTTCACTTTGGTTGAAAGGATGCACGTGTCCTTACTTTGTTGAGAATGTTTTCCAGCCCCTCAGGCTCATGAACATTATTAAAACCCCATCAACATTTTTTTTTAATCATTGTCATTAAGCGACAACAAGACAGTTTTTCTATATTGCGTTGTAGTGTTGATCGTGTGAAGATAAAAGTTTTTTAATACAGTGACAGCCAGTGCATCACTGACACACACACACACAATAAATGAATAGAAGTTGGGAAAATGCTGTGTGTTTATTAAGAAGGTAGAAATTGATAGGTAAGGTGGAGGGAGAAATGGATGGAATGCAGGTGAAACAACTGAGCTGTTATTATCCCTCTGTTAGAAGACCGTCTCGCAATAATGACTTGTCTGGTCTTGCCGAATGGAATTTTTTTACCTAATGGAATTTTTTTCTTAGTTACTCTTCCTGCTTTCTATGTTTATTAACAACAGAGAAGGACATGCAAGTGTTTTGTTTAGATATTAGCACATTAATTTATATGACCCTATGGAGCAAGTGATTGAACTAAAAGCTGTATGTGTAGGGATTTCTCTCCACCTTGGTTTAGATTATGAAGACATCTGTGTGTATCACTTTCATGTTGCATGTCTTTTGTGGTTTTTAGGTTCAAGGGAGTGTGTGTCCATGAGGGGCAGCTTCACGCTCTGACGGAGGTAGGAGATCACACACAGTCATACCATTTCACTTTAATGCCTCTGAAAGAAACCAATGACATGTGAGATCAAAGTGTCTCTACTAATGAAAGGTGGTATACTGATGTGCCTAAAATATGTTCCATTACTTCTTGTGTCTACATGTGAATGTGAGAAGTCTATGAGTGTGGATGTCATGATGTTCCCAGGTGAACATCATAACATCCATGAAAACAACACAGCAGCACACCAGTCTGTAATTGTGGGAGACCAAAAGAACTGAATGTTCTTAAGTGTACATAACACTTTGGCTGTGTGTGTCTGTGTGAGAGAGACAGAGAGGGGGAGAATTTGATACAGGCAGCTAATAAAATTCTCCAGAGATGTTTAATGTTAGGGCTTACACCATTAGGGTTACAGTGAGTAATATTTTCAGGCTGCACATAGCCTATATTTAACCTGTGTACATTCATCTGTGTTTCCCTGTGTGTCTGTGTTCATGAGGGAGAGAAGGTCATTAATTAGTCATGGAAATGCTTTATAGGCAGTTGATACATTTAGCCCCTTAACTGAAAGGCTAGCTGTACAGAAAGTCAGGCCTAATCCTCTTGATTTGGAAGAGAAATGAGAGGCACAAAGGGTTAAAATAATGTGAAACAGAAATGTGGCAATCCTGTTGTAGTGAATACCTTCTTCTGTACTTACAAACAAGTATTTTTTTTTATCATAATCATATCATATCATATCAAGTCATATGCACTTCAACAACTAAGTTCTCGAGACCACAGGTAAAATTGAAAATTAACATTTTAAAAAAACAAAACAGAAGTCTATATCAGCAAATATTCTTCAGTTTCACTAAAATAAAGGGAAAAACGTCGTAGTTGATTAATTATTAAATTAATGGGCAACTATTTGATTATCAATTTATTATCTAAGTCATTTTTTAAGGAAAACTTTCTTGCTGTTTCCCTTGACCTACAGTGTGACAGTTCTATGTCCTGTGGTCATTGCATTCACACATAAACTGCACAAGAACATACATTCATGGCAGAATGTACATGTGCATACACTCACACACATACACTTCAAAAGTTAAGTCAGTGACTTAAGATGCATCTCTGCATTTGAGGACACATGTAATGCTCCAATACATGTAAATGTGGACAAAAGGAACAAAACACATGATTCATCCCTCTCAGGAGAAAGACCACACTGTTAAACACTGTTAAAGATCCTTCTAGGCGCACACATGTGTACTTGATTACACTGTTGAGCTGGACAGTGAATGTGCTTATTGTAGCCTCGACAAACAAAGACAAACACCAACTTTCTGCAGTTATATAAGAGAACACATCTTAAGAAATTGACATACACACATACTTGTTCTTATACTCCAGTTGCAAAGTGAATCCATGTATTATAAGACACATTCATGAATATATATACTGTATACACACACACTGCGGTTGGTCTTGTTTTCCTGCTGCAGGGTAAACAGATCCTGTTATGTCATGTCAGGAACTAACTGAATGCTCTGACCCTGGTAGCAGGCCCACGCTGTTTTGTTACCTGACCCCCACTATGAGGCC
>BRZM01001685.1:0-14683 GCA_033238685.1 Lates japonicus | reverse complement strand
TACGCTGCACACAGATGACTTCCGTACGATAAACCATAAATTATTGCGAAAAATGCAGCTTGCATCACCGATACAAACTTGATGACTATTAACCCTGAATGAATGGAAGGTCGATGGCGAAAACACAACGACTCCAGTAGCGACAGATGACGAACCAGGCCCAATCATGCCGATTACATGCCCGCCGCGATCACTTCAGCATTCTTTTCGCCGACTTCCGAGCAGACAACAGTTATGTCACATTTTACCGAAATCAGTCCCCAGTTTACACAACAGTCCACCACTGATCCAACCTCCCAGAACCTGGCATGGCTGCGCCACCACCACACGTTTGGCAGCTACCGGCAAAGGGCAGTATTTCAGGTTGGCCCAGTTAACACCTCGAGCACACCGTCATCAGCGGTCGACAGAGTTACGAGATTAAAAACAAACTTTTATCCAGCGCCGGACGCCGTCAACGATCACGCCCAGCCCGCCACGGATTGCTTCCCACCGTCCGGAACAAACGCTGGCAGCTCGCCAGTTTCAAATCATTTAAATGCGGCTCTTGTTTGGCAGTACGGAGCATCAATAGTTTTCCTTCCGAGTATTCAACTGTGAGTCACAGCCTGCTCATTGATAGTGAAACACAGCCCACATCAGGTGTAATCAATAGAGATTTTCAATCATAAACACAGCAGGTTGGCGATTGCTCACATGAACCTCCATTGCGCCACGAAATACTATATTTTCGTCTCCTTTTTAAGGACCGTTTAAATGCACACACCACTTTGCTGGCGTTTGAATGCCGGGTGACGCATGACAGCTCACAGTTCGCTTGCCTCACCAGCAGTGCCCACCTGGAGTTCAGCTCAGTCTGGCCCATCACAGCCCTGACTGAGCACAGGCATCATCTCGTAGACCCCGCTGTTGTCGCCCGACAAACCTCAGCGACAATCAACCCACCCTCCGTAGCCGCCAGCACCGCCGCGTCGCGACGCAGGAACACCTGAGACCACGGAACGTCTCTCAACACCGCACCCCGCACACAGCGAAGATGTGCTAAACAGCCGTACTCAGCCGATCTTTAGCGCCCATGTTAATGGACTATTTTCATTTTCGTCATCGTCCCCTTCATAAAGTTCATTAATTTCAGAGGTTGTTATTAATGAGGTGATTGGCAGCCTTCTTTATTTAATCACTGAAACAGTACCGCAATCGTGCGAGTCATTGCGCACGAGATTTTCCGCAAATGACGACCGAGGCGACACACACACCAGCATGTTGGCGGTTACAGCCACGGCCTCTTCGCCGTTATTCACCGCGTCATCATTCCTTCATTGCGGCCTACCTCCGCCTTCATCATACACCGTTTGAACACCTCCACACCACAATGCTTCCATCTTCGACAGGAACTGCCTTTATTCTCAGTGTATTGCCGGTTTGAGGCGGCTGTGACCATGCACCAGCGAGTCAGCGAAGCGCGGCCACTGTAACGACGGGGAATAACCATGCCTTCCATCTCACTTTCTCCACCGAGCCCTTCACAGATAAACTCATTGCGCCCATGCAGTGACGACGAACAAACCGCCAATCATCAGCGTTGATTTTTTGAACCTTTCACCACGGTGGTGACAAACATTAAATTCGATATTTTTCGACAAAGATATCGTTAACACGTCAGTATTGGTTTCTTTTTGTTATCGATGGATGGTTTGAACAACGCTCATAATTACTTGTGTCCTGTGCTCACAGTATTTTTAGCAGTCACCGACAGCGAAGCGTTATCGACGCACCCGCAGTCAATGCAGGAGTAGAGCCCATATTTTCATCTCGGCTTCGCAGCATCATCACCGACCAACAAGAACGAACAGCCCACACCCAGCCTGGCAGATCGTTTTGGTTGCGCTTCAAAGGCCACATATAAAAGGGAGAGCGGCCGACGCAGTGTCTCTGAGAGACCAACACCGCACACGATCCACATCAGATTCCCCCGCCAATTGCATTCATCCCTCCATAACGACCGATCGCAGCATGGAGGGCATGGTCATCTGCCAGCGACAGAAAACTTGACTTAGTCTGGCGCAAATCTCAATCACTGGTATAAGATGCCCACGCGGGATCGTCACATCATGCGACCAACAGATTTTATTGAAAGTTTGTTTGGTTACAGTTCGTGGGCCTCTGCTGAATCCTCTAATGAATGTGCACAGTCACTGGCTGCTTATTCGATGTTTTGACAGCAGAGCGTGGCCACCACACCATCACACCACCTGCTTCCATTAACAACTCCTCTTCTAGAGATAACATACAAGAGGCTGTTACTTTTTTCCATCGCCCTGTAAGACAGAGTCTCATTGAGAGGCAGCAGGATGCTGACGGGTCCCTTCACCCCTGCATGAGACTTTGTGAGCCCCGCGGTATGCCTCCTTCTGCACCGTGATGCAGCAGTCTGTTACCGAAGGAGCCACCAGGTCTCCCCAGCCCCATGCAGGGGGGTGAGGGGCTGTCCATGATGGACGCTGGCCACAACATCCTCCCTCCCACCCACTCCTCAATGGAGACTCTGGGCCCTCTTGTACAGGGCATTGGAAAAGTAGCTTATTATAGCATGTTGTCTCTAGAGAGGAGCAGCAGGTAGGTGTGTGATGTCAGTGTAGGTGGCCACCGTCACTCCCCCGCTGTATCAGAAATATCAAGGATACGTATTATTGACTGTGCACATTCATTTAGAGAGAAGTTCAGGAGTTTTATGTAGACTGTAATTCAACCAAGCAAACTTTTTAATAAAATCTCTGTTGAGGTCACTGTGGTCTTGACTCTGATCCATATATTAAAACTGGTTCTATACCAATGATTGAAGGAATTTAACAGACTAAATTCAAGCCTTTTCTGTTATCACTGGCAGTAATTTATGCCTCCATGCACCCCTGCAGTCAGTAAGCAAAGTAGGAGATGTAGATGTACAGTGTTCTTCTAACAGAGGAAATGCTCTGATGTGAGATCAATGGTAATTTTATCAAGAGGATATATACTCTGGTGTTAAGGCCTCTCAGATCTAGGAAGGTTTGGCCTGCATCAGCCACTTCTCCCTTTTTATATATAGCCTTTAAGCCCTGTAAAACGATCTGCAAACTCTTGATATGGAAAGCTACTAAATATTTCATTCTTATTAGTGGTGAAGTAATTGCTCACAAAGAGCCGGGGCTGAAAATATGGAGGCTCCTCTCCTCAGCACATTGACTATAAAGGTGTACATCAATATGCTTCTTGCTGTCAGTGTGATGACTGCTAAAAATACTGTAAACACAGAGACCACAAAGTAATTATAAAACGTTTATTTGTAAAACCCATCCACATCATTAACAAAAAAGATGCAAATGTACCTGACACATTATTTAACATTATAAACTGTCGAAAAATATCAATTTGAATATTTCACATCCCCACCACCGTAATTGGAAAAAAACAGAGTTTATAAAAATCAACACTATTAATTGGCAGTTTGTTCATCATCCTGCATAAACAATGAGTTTTATCTGTGAAGAATCAGTGGAGGGGTGGGATTGGAAAGACATGGTTTGGTTCCTTCCCCGTCGTTACAATTAGCCACCTTCGCTGCAGGCTTTAAAAAAATAATCCTGACAAATCTGCATGAATCACAGCCATATAAACCAGCAATACACTGAAATAAAAAAAAACAATTCCTGTCAGGATGGTCAGAAAGATGGAAGCATTTACATGTTCATGAGTAATGAATGAGTATTTAAACGAGTGTATGATAGAGAGAGCAGAGGTAGGTACAATAAGAGAATGATAATGTAGTAACACCTGGTGAATAACAACTTTGAAGAGATACCTTGGTATTTCACCTTAACCCTTAACATATGCTGATTGTGTAACATGCAGCCTTCAGTTAAAATCATTTTGCTGAAGAGGTCACCATGTCATTGCACTATTGATACTTTACGATTGCAATTGCTGATATAGTGGTTAATTAAATAAAAGAGAGAAGACACTTGGTCACTGTCATTAAAATAACTGGCTTTATACTGAAAAATTTATTGGACTTTTATGAAAGGGTTTGATGACAGCAAGAAAGATGAAAAATACCCAGGTATCCCATTAACACTGTATATGGTCTTGCCCTAAGATCAACTGAAATTACGGCTGTTTTTGCTACATGTTTTCCCACTGTATTGCAGAAATGGTGGTGCACTGGTGGTTAGAAAAGAAAAAGACGTTCCATGAATCTCAAGTATTATTCCTCTCTGAACGTCTTGACATAACTCTGTCTTGGTCTCTGGCAACTTGTATTATGATGACTGCTACGGAAGTGGAATTTGAGTTATCACTGAGTTTGTCAGAGCGACTTAACTGTAAGTCCTACAGATGATACGCAATACTCAATCAAAAGAACATGATGATAAGATTGAACTGAGCTGAACTTCAAATGGAGGCACTGCTGAGTGAAACAACAGAGAACTGTACAAACTGTCATATGATCACCCAACTGTTCAAAACACCATAACAAAGTGTAATTATTGTACATTTAAACTGGTCCACTTAAAAAAAGAACAAAAATGTAAAATATTTCATGGCACAATGGAGAAGTTCATATATGAACTTGGTCCATAACCTGCTATGTTTATGATTGAAAATCTCTATTACAGTTACACACAGTGATGTGGAGCCTGTGACCTTATCAATGAGCAGGTAATGATTGTGACTTCCTGGTTTGAATACTCCAAGAAGGAAAACCTTGTGAATGCTCCAGTACTGCCAAACAAAAACCACATTTAAATGTTTGCAAAGGCTCTTGAGCTACTAGTGACTGTAATGTTCAGACAATTGGGAAAACAATCCATGTGACTCAAGGTGTGGTCGTTTGACGGCGTCCAGCTTGCTAGTTGTAAAAAAAAGTTTGTTTTTTTTTAATCTCACATGACTCTGTCAACCACTTCTAAGTAACGGTGTACTCAGGGTGTTAAGTAGGTTGTACAAAAATCTGCCTTTATGCCAGTGGCTTTACTTAAACGTGTAAAGACATTAGCACCCCCAACCAAATACTAGGTTCTGGGAGGTTGGATCCAAGTGAATGGACCTGTTCAATATGTAAACTAGGACTGAGATTTCAATCCAAAATGTGACACCAAAACTGTTGTAATCTAATGCTCAGAGGTCAAACTGAAAAAGTCTGAAATGATGTAGCAGACATGTAATGTCAACATGATTTAAGGCCTAGTTAAATCATCTGTCATACCTGGAGTCATTTTGTGTGCCACTGAAAGTATTAGCCTTCCATTTCATTTCAAGACAATAGTCATCAAGTTTTTGTGTCCAGTGATACTGAAACACGTTTTTTCCTTAATGGTTTATATGGTTTATCATTTTGGAATTAAATCCTACATCTGCTTATAACTGCCTGTCCATAGGGAAAGCTTCTTTTATCTCCAAGCCTGATTCTGAATGGAAGTACTGGTAACTAATACAGCAATGGAAAAAATGCTTCAATTCCAAATTGTCCATTGAGGGGATTCAAACCTGTGAGCCCTCGTTATGTGTGCCTTTGATGATGAGAGGCAGCTTATCACTGGGTGTCATTGCCTCGCTGGAGGGTAGTGGATTGTAAGATCTAGACTACTGGTCCACTTTCACATGTTTGACTTTGTTTCCTAATGTGTCACTGTATGTATGTATGTATGTATGTGTGTGTGTGTGTATGTGTGCCCCAGCAGTTTAGTATGGGTCTGTTTCTGTCTGGTCTGAATGGGAACACAGAGCTGTCAGAGTCTGTCTTCCCTCTGTGGGGACCCAGCGTGGCCACAGCCTGGAAAACAGGGCACACATACTCAGTTGTTAAAATATCCCAGCACACACAAATGCCACTTGCACACAAAGACACACACTCTCCATATTAATATACAGACTTGCACACACACCTTTCTAATGGCTGTCCAGTCCTCTAGGATATCCAGGTCAGGTAGCATATAGACAATATATGGACGTAGACAGGGTTAAGGACAGTTACATAGGGAGCAGGAATGGGTTATATTTGGAATAAAGAGTGCACATCTAGCTACCAGGAACTGGGATTTTTCTAAGCATTAACAGCACAAATAATTAGCAGTAGTATCAGTGTTAACAGTAATAGAGGTATTATCAGTAAAAGGATATCAGACACCACCGATAGTCGTCTCCTTTTCTTGTCAGGACTTAAAGCATCTCTCCTCTTCTTCTTCCCTGACAACTCGTCATTCCACAGCTCTGATAGAAAGACAGAAAGATCACATTTTTTTGTGTCTGTCTTATTACTGTTATTAAAATGTGTTGTATTTAGTTACAGCTGCATGACATAATACAATGTAATGATTATCTTCTGTGTGAACTACCTGATGTAACATCTATGCTGTGTCTGTCCTCCTCCAGTCTTCTAATTTTCTCCTCCAGTTCACTCTGTACTGTATCAAACAGCAGCAGCTTCTCACTCTGCACACGCACACACACACAGACCCACAATATCATGTAAAACACAGAGATGAAAAACCAACATGCATCCAAATACATTCATACACCTCTGGCAATTATGTAGATAAAATAACTCTCAAATAAATTGAAACTGAATTAAATAATTTCAATGACTCATAGAGCCAAGGACTCAAGAGAAATTGGATTTGCTTAGTAATACTTTTTTGTAAGATAGGGAGTTAATTAAAGTGTGTGTGTGTGTGCGCCCTACCTCCCAGTGCTGGGACGCTGCCTGGATCTCACACTGATACTTGTTCTTCACAGACTCCAGACACAGCTCTCTGTAGATTCCTGACAAAGACAGAAAGAGACATAAACTGAGAGTGAATAAGGACACTAGAGTGTGTATGACTTTTTGTGTGTGTGTGTGTGTGTGTGTGTGTGTGTGTGTGTGTGTGTGTGTGTGTGTGTTAGTAAGTTACCTGCCACTTTGCTGCGGACCTGCATGTTCTCCAGCAGTACTGCCAGAGGCTCCAGATATTCTGCCGCCCGGCCAGCCTACACCTCTGCCAGCTTGCTGTTTACCTGACTGAGACGCTCACGATACAGCCTGCACATTAAACACAGATATTAATAATGATACAGCTCACTGATATTTGTGATTTAAAAAAAAAATCTAATTATAGACAATCATTACAAAAACCAGTGTCAGCCTTTCACTGGTCTTTGAGATCAGTGAACTGTTTCTCCAGGTTGGACATTTCATCCAGACACTCCATCCTCCTCCGCTCACAGTCTTCCTCATCCATTTCTGGAACAGCATCAAGTATCCAACACACACACACACACTTCTAGATTAGGTATTTTGAAACAGAGTTGTAATGAAAGGAACTGATATGGAAGCGAAACCTAGAACAGGCAAACATATTTCGGCCCATAACCTGTTTCAGTTTGCACACACTGTGTATCAGTCACAGTAGTAATACTTTTGTTCATTCATGTGTAGTTTCCTCTCCAACAGATAGCACGACTCATAGAAAATACAGTTGATCCACACATTTTATACATCACAACAGTACAATTTCTTCTCCCTTTTTGAACACCCACAGCCCAGAATGGTTTATAACTTCAAGTGGTTTTAGCAGATATACATCCTTTGCTTTGAAAGAGGATCTAATGTCTGATCGAGTCTATTTCACCTTTAAATCAATGGTATCAGCCCTCCAAAAAATGTTTTATCAACCACTCAAATGATGCTTCTCTTTAAGGCAGCCATTTAATATAATTGGAGTGTCCTGCTCATCTTCTACGGATTCAGAGTTTTTCACCTGAGCTGTCTCCATCCTCAGAGACAGAGGAGGTGTCAGAATCCTCCTCCTCTGAGCTGGACGCCTCCTGCTCCTGCTCTTCCACCTCCATCTCCTCTGCTGTACTCTCCTTCTTCTCCCGGTCACGGTGCACCGGCATGGCAGCAAATCAACTTCAGACTGATAGATTGAAAGATGGTGTCAGGCACTTTTGGCAGTTTTACCAACAACAGATACAGCTTTACACTTGTTATTTGATTCCTTTAGATTTAGGCCTATAGACAATAAAAAGCTAAAAGGGTTCAAAGCATGTACACACTGTCCATCCATTGGGGATCATTAGTAGTTCTGCTTGTACATTACTGACGTTTTTTGTAATTGTAGCTGCATGAGTGTGGAGTAGTGAGAAGTGTCTCAACAGAACAGTCATTTTATGCTTGGAATGAGAGACAGTATTGCATGTTTGAACATTAAAGGCAAATCACTTTTTAATGTAACTATTGTGCCACTGATGCATGTATTGTCATGTCATGTGTATGACCACTGAAATAACTTGGCAGTTCATGACATTACATAACATGACATTATATGATTTCGTCTTGGGGTTGAAGGTTGACTGCAGTAACAAACAATAAGCAAAAAACACCTTTCAAGCTGATTCAGGTCATATATATACATTACTGTTTTTTCATCCATTTGACTGTGTGATGTTCCCGTTGATGTCTACCAAATACAGGTAGTGATGTGAGGTATCCACCTAAATTCAGCTCCTAGTGAGCAATGTTTAATACACGCTTTCTTAACTTACTCCTGTTTTTATGGTGGATCAATTTGGAAAATTGAATATTTTTTCAATAAGCAACCCTGAAAACAATGGACCCCTATAGATAAACGGGTATATACTATTACTTGAGATTAGTTATATAGTATTACAAGTTATTCACGTAAAGCAATTTGAACTGACTAGGAGATCTAGCTGTTTGCGTTTTTAGCCGTTTAACTAACTATACAGAACAAATAACGATTAACAAACGACAACACGTCAAGTTAGCATTACGTTAGCATGTTAGCAAGTCGGTTAGTCATGTTAGTCATGTAGCAAGCCAGATGGGCACGATTTGTTATAAAAACATCAACAAGCAAACTTAAAACTAAATCATAACTCACAAGATGGGGGCGCTGGTCGTGTGTGACAATACCTGGGAAAAACAATATGAGAGAAAGTAAACGTAAACGTATTTTTCCCTCGGTTAGAATTTCATTCGTGTCCCAGCTAAGCTAAAAACAAATCTCAGTAGGGCGCTCTTATTTGTATAGGGAAGTGTAGTTTTCTGTATGGCTAATATTCACACCATTAAAGGGCTAACGATCAGCCTCAAACTACGTTACCCAAGGTTCACCGCTGTAGCTTGAGGCGGAGTTCGAGCAGAATTGTCGAAAGGCGTTTAAAACGTTAAACCTCCTAAATCTGGAAGCGCCGTTTGTGTCCGACATACGGTGCAGTTTTATAGCGTGCTTATATGATATATATATAACTGGATAACCAGAGTCCGCTTGTTTTTGAACTACATTTGCGTTGAATTTCTCTGGTATCCATTATTTTGTTTTCCCTCCTCCGCCATGATGTTTTCTAAGTGAACAGCGGAGCTAGCTAACCAACCAGATTAGCCTTTAGGCTGTTGTGGAAGGGAGGTGCAATGGATGGATGCTTTGCTCCGCTACGTTTCACATATTTGTCTTAGTTTAAACAGAATGGACCCTCTCCGACAAAATTTACCCCTTGGTATACTCCGCGGCAATGCGGAGGACTGCTAATTCGCAGTGCGGCATTAATAAAGGATCCAGGAGTGTCGGCGTTTCGTTATACTTTGAAGATTAACGCTAGCTGGGGCTGTGTAAGTGGCTACACAGCTAGCTCCTCCTTGCTGTCTACCATCGCATTCTTGTGTCTCCTGCCTTAGGAATGTTCTCCAAAAAGCCTCATGGAGACGTTAAAAAATCAACACAGAAAGTGTTGGACCCAAAGAAGGACGTGCTGACAAGGCTCAAACATCTTAGAATTGTCATAGGTAAGTTAAAGATCCCTTTAAAGCAGCAAATAGGTTAGCATCTACGTGCCAGGCTGTGCCACACCAAACTCACCTCGAAAATCACGAAATTCTGAGTTGACTTGCATGTGTCAGTGCCTCGGGCTTTTTATAGCAAACTTTTAAAACCATTTAATTTTTTTAGTATCCACTCGTCATTTCGGCATCGTTCCTGTAGTTGCAGCAGATTTTACCACTTGTAAATTTCAACATTTGGTAATTCATAAAGTTATTGCCTTTTTCCCTTTAGAATGACAGTGATGAGCGTTAAGCGACTCTTGTATATTCAGGCTAAACATTAAAGATGTTCGGGCGTTGAGGTTTTCAGGACATGGTTTATATTGTGTGTAAGATTGTCAGCTATTTGAATGGAGTTTGACTTTGGATCTCTGTTTGCAGGAGAATCGGGTGTGAAGTTGTTGCTGTCGTGTGAGAACATGTGTGTATGTAACTTACGGCAAAAAATGTAGGCACCGCGATGCTACACGCTGTCAGTCAGTCTGTTGTGATTTTTCCAGGAGTGTGTCTGACTGTTGGACAACCTGGTGTGTGAGATTTGCTGAGTGTTTTCTTAAGTTGTGTTACAACTCAACACCAAGTGGAATGTGTGAGAAGAATAGGGGAGATGGCAGGGTAATGAGTATAAATAAATGATGGATGTGTGAGTTTTTGTGGGACTGTGTGTTTCTGTCACTGACACTGTGGTTCTCACACATGTACACACCCACTGAAACACACACTGACCCTAGAGGGAGACAGCCTCTGTTATTTCCTCTGTGTGTGTCACTGTACATCTTCCACTGACGCACACTTACTCTTACACATGTACACACACACACACACTGACCCGAGAGGAAACAGCCTGTATTATTTCCTCTCTGTGTCCAGTACAGTAGCTCCACTTCCTGTTTCTATTGTATGAGCTACTGAGCTTCATGTTTGTGTGTGTGTGAGAGGGAAAAGGGGTGTGCCCCCTGTCTGTGCTCTATGGGGAACTGGGCCGATGTAATCCTGACACACACATAGTTTTAATGATCCTTGGTACTTGTTCACCACTTGAGAAAAGCTGAATGGGCACTGTGATTTTGCTTGCTGATAAATTGAATAACTGGAGCAATGCTGCCACTTTAGAGCAAGCAGACTAAGCAATATACTCCCCGGCAAAGAGCACTTTGTTAGTTTTATTTATGTAGCCATCATTCTCATGAAGACAGATTCCCTCCTAAAACAAGACTTTCCACTAAATAATGTTTCGTTTGCCATAGCAGGAAACAGAGTGGCACCTAATAGCACTTTTTAGGAATTCTGTAATAGAATAGTTTCATACCTGATCTGAAAGACCCCAGTTCAACAAGAAGCTATTTCCTGCTTTGTAATCCCTTTGATGCAATCGGGTTTATTAAGTAACTGCTCCAAAGCCCTGTTTTGGCCATATTTATTTCACACCAGACCAAAAAACCCAAGTCCCAGAGGAACATGTTTAAATGTTTGCTATGCTGTTTTGATATTTTCCTTGTTCAGAGTATAGTTACTTGAAGATAAGTAGTCGGTACTGAAACCAGACCGTTCTGAAACCTCAGAGTAAAGCAGATCATATTTATAGATGGCTGGTTCACACTTGTTGACTGTGACACGCCATTCATCTATGGCTGTTAAGTCTAATAAGTAGTAAGATAAATAAGCCCTCAGCGTCATGCAGTAAGCAAAAGCAAAAAAAACTCTCCCTGCCACATGAGTGGGTTGTTCCTGAGCATCTTGGAAATTTGCTACAGTTCTTCAGTTGTTCTGTGCTTGGCAGCACCTGTCTCTTCATTAATCTGGACCAAGTCTAAACATTCAAAAGTGTCTAAAACCCGTGTACACTCTTGTATCTTTATCTGAACCATCATATAAGGTCTAAACAGGTCCCATTCAGCACGTGATACCTAACATTTGCATTGTGAAGGAGAATTAATAATTTCCTGCTCGGTTTGTAGAAAATTAACTACAGCAGAAGATGACAATCAAGTGGTGACAAATGTTGTGTTTAAAATGTCAGTCCACAGAGGAAAAGATAGAAAACCTCTCAGCTAGGCCACTGACACCTTACAAGAACCCACTATATGGCACAGAGAAGCTGAACAACCTGTGTGTGTGTGTGTGTGTGTGTGTGTGTGTGTGTGTGTGTGTGTGTGTGTGTGTGTGTGTGTGTGAGAGAGAGAGAGAGAGCAGCTTTCAGACATCCCATATAAAACCGAGCAAGACTATCATAGAGGGCTCCTTTGGTACATGTGTGCCTGTACATGTAGTCCGTAGCTAATGTCCACCGACGCATTAGTTTATTTGTTTGTTTCTTCTCTTCCAGTTTTGACTCTGAACTATAATCGTGGTTTGTATTCTTGGTTTGTGTTTTATCTCGGTGTTTGAGGTCGAGAGCTGGAGAAGAAAACAACAACAACGACCGGCAATGAACATGCGGACAATGCAGGCTCAAAACTGGTGATGGTCTGGTTTCGTTATATCGGCTGTCAGCTGCTCTGGCTGCGCAGTGTTGCCCGCCTGGGTGGCTGAAGGTTCTTTCACTCTGTGGACGGGCAACATTGTCACCGCGGTCGTCTCTACGAGATTATTTCTGGCTCGATAACAGAGTATTCTCTGTCCAGTGATCGGTTTCTCTTCTTATGATGAGTCCATGATAAAATACAAAATAACCACGCAGGTTCTTTGCTACAAATGCTGGTCTGTGTTAAATGAAGACAGGTGCTGCTGCAACTGAAGACTGTGTGGTCTCAGATAACTCAGGTACTGCACGTGGGGACACGGCACGTTGCTGTGTGGGCGTTGAGGGTGGTTTGACACGAAATCCTCACTTCACTGAGACTGATGTTTGTGGCGTTGCCTGCTGTCGCGGTCGGCGGTGAACCGGCACCATCTATGGGCATGACGCGAGCGGTTTCAGCTCGACGGTTCGGATTTTGCGGACGCCTCTTCGAATAACCAACTATGCTGAACGAGAAAAGCCGCTGGCTGGCATGGCAAGCGGGCTGAACATGTTCCTCTGGGACTTTGTCTGAATGTGTTTCAAAACAGGGCTGGGCTGCCTGGCCGGGTGCGTCAGCCGCAAAACGGTGTTCAGCTGCTGGTGATCTTGAAATCAGGCAGTGCTGGCCTGGGAGTACAAGGCTGAGTGCTCATATTTCCTGCTGTAACGGTGTGTTGGTGGAAGAGAATCTTTGTTTTTAGTGAGAAATCTGTCTTCATGAATGATGACTACATAAATAAAGAATAACTGCTATTGAATGCTGTTGATCTTGGCCTCTGGGTGGCGTTGCTCCGGTTGTATCGTGCTGCTAAGCAGCGGTAACCATCACCATTTTCTTTCAGTGGTGGTCTGTGATCGTTAAACGTGGTTAGCGTGTTCGACTGTTCATTCGCGTGTATGCAGTGTGTTTGACAATGATGACAATCGTTATCGGGTCTTATTTCCCCGTAGGCTGGTTGGGGGGCACCTGCACGCAGGCATGGGCGGTGGCTGCAATGGGGAGGCAGGGAGTGAACTGCGGGGAGGAAATATTACAGGCTGTTTCGATCGTGTGTGGTGTGCAGCCGGAAGTGGTGTGCGTCGGTGGGCTGGGGTGGAGGGAAGTAACAGGCTGGCCCTCTGGAGGCGGTGATGACATTTTCAGTGGTGTGTACGTGAGAACCGGAGGTGTCAGTGAGGCTGCAGTCACAGCTCACACATCATCGACTGTTTATGCGTACCTGCCTCTATTCTCACACATTCCACTGATGTTCGGTTAATAACAACGAAAACGCTCGGTATCTCACGCGGGTGACCAGCGATCGACCTCTGGAAAAAATCGGCAGACTGACTGACGGCGTGTGGCGCTCGCGGTGCCGGCCCGCCGTGAGACACGCATGTTCTCACGCATTTGGCGCAACTGCTCACCGGCTCTGCAAACGGGAAGAATCAAACTCGATAGCCAGCTGACAATGCTGCACAATGGCTCGCGTCACTCGGCATAATGTTGGCCTGAATATACAGAGTCGCGTGGCGCATTCTAAAGGAAAAACAATAACTTTGTAATTGCAATGTGAAATTACAAATGTTAAATCACTGTTCCCGGGCTGTGCCGAAAATGACGGTGAATATAAAAAGTAAATGAGCTGGTTGCTATCTGCGCCGGTGCTGACTGTCTGAAAATCGCTCAAGCCGTGTTGGTGGTTGTTGGCACAACCTGGCGAATGTAACGCTGCTGAGATCTTCAGTACAAGATATTGACGCTGTCTCTTTGATCTGCACAATAATTGACCACAACGTCTCATGTTTTGGTACGATCTGAGCAGGAGAGACCTGAAAAAATGCGTTGCAAGAGGGGCTGTGTGGCCACTGCAGCCCAGCCAGTTCGAAGTATAACGAAACGCCATTCACTCGATCGCTGTTAATCGCCGCACTGCTGGTCAACGGTCTCACTGCCACCGGGCTGAGGGGTATTGTCCGGAAAATCCGTGTTTAAGCAGTAATGAGCAGCCAGCGGGCAAGCTTTGTCCGTGCGCCTCGCCACAACGGCAAAATAATCTGGGGCGGTTAGCTAGCTCGCTGTTCGCAAGCATGGCGAGCTAAGCGGATACCGGAAGAACGCAAATATGGTTAATGAAAGATCGGTATATATATGTCATATAAACGCATGTAAAACTGTGTCGAACTTCCAGGTGGGAGAACAACGTTTTAAACATAACTGCGAACACCGCCTCGAAGCTGACGATGAGCCCGACGTGATTTGGTCGACCAGCACAATGGTGGCCATGCGAAAACACCTTCTAACAAAATAGGCATACTGAATTTGTTTTAACAGCAATACG
>BRZM01001684.1:57973-78512 GCA_033238685.1 Lates japonicus | reverse complement strand
ACACCCACAACCACATGTCAGATGAACATATGAGAAAGACAGATGAGTAGCATGCATAGTAATTAAAGTGTAACAGATGTACTGTGATTATAAAGTGAACTATGATCTAGATCTGAAACGATTACTTAATTCAACAGTTAGTGGACTGACATAAATTTAATCAGCAGTAATAACTGATTACTTGTTAAGATAATTTTTGAGCAAAAACATTACTCATTGCCTAGTTCCATCCTCTCCAGTGTGAAGATATGCAGCTTGTCTTTATATGTGATAGCACACTGACTATTTTGGGTTTTGGACAGCTTGTCGGTAGATGACATCACATTGGGCTGTACGAAAATGGGATGACCAGTATTTTTTTGACATTTTATAGACGAAAAGATGAATCAAAAAATAATCATCAGATTAATCTAGGGGGAAAATGTTGGTTGCAGTGGTGGGTTATCATTTTATGTTAGCACTTATGTAAATACTCTTGTAGGAACTGCTAATTGGATTTATGTTATTTGTAAAGAAATAGATGAAGGATGTCCCCAGCTGATACTAAGGATTGATATTGTGCATGTTTTAATGGATTTGTATAGGCTAAAATCAAAAGCCAATCAAAACTCAATCCTTTCTTTACTGTTGTCTGCTGTGTTATGTCCAATTTAGCCTGCTAGTCCTTACTGACAGCCAGGCTCCACAGTGCTAGAATTTCCCTCCATATGCGAGTGAAAATGAGTGCCTGAATGTGAAAATTATGTGGTTGCACTGGTGATTGACTTCATTTTGACACATGGGATGGCAAATTACATGAATTTGCTAAGCAGCAATGATAACAAATCTGTTATCTTCTCTGTCTTATTAGCAAAGAGCAGTGTAGAAAATATTCCGGTAGCAGCTTCTCATTTTTAGCTGCCCTGACCTTTATGTCAGGCCAAAATGAAACTTGGCTGTTGTTGGGTTTGTGTGCTCTCTGCACATCGGTGTTGTTTTTCATTGCATCACATCAATTTAAGGAGTCACATTCTTCCAGTTAAACTTTCACCCATACTATATAAATGATTTAAGATGATTATAATTTTAAATCAGGGCCTCCAGTATTTGAATCAAGTGGCTCATGAAAAATAAGTTTGGGGCTGAATTAAGAAGGCTAGGTGTCAGGAAAAAAAGACTGTATTTGCAAAGGGGCCCATCTAATAAAGGTAACTGTTTAGTGTGTATCCACAGAGGCCAGATATGATTACTTGCCTTTCATATAAGTGTGTGTGTGTGTGGGTGTGTGAGACCACGTGGGGTCAATAGATTCTTTATATACACAACAACTCATAATGCCTTCAAAAGGAAGATTAAAGATATCTTTAATTTGAGGTTAAATGGAATGCAATGCAATGTATGTCTTGCATTTGTCTGGGTGTATGTATGAATGTGCATATGTGTGCATGTGTGTATGTATGCCTGTGTGTGTGTGTGTGTGTGGAGTCACATTCCAACAGCTGGCATGCCCAGGCCCCTGCTCAGAATGTGTGGAATCCTGGTAGCTCCATAAGGGTGTGTATGTGTGTGTGTGTGTGTTTGTGTGTCTCAATCTCCATGATTTGTTATTAGTAAGCTCAATAAATGTGTGTCACTCTGTGGCCAAACGTGTACCTGTTTCAATTGTAGATCATGAATAGATTTTCATATCTTGGACATGAGCTGCTGTCCAACAACCAACTGAACAGCTGCTCCCTCTTTATAAAGAGAACTAGGGTGGGATATCGGTGTTAATCTCCTAGTTCAATTTGATTTCTATTAACAAAGTCCAGAATTGATTCATTTCATTTTGATTAGATTAGATAGATAAATACCAGTGCTGTGTAAAGCATCTCTCTGAATTTATCCGGGGGAAGATACATTTCTTCTACATTCAACAAGGGAGCAACACTCTTATAAAATGGTGTAAAGTGCAAATTATAGGTTGAATTGTAAGCACACTTCATGGTTAAAAAAAGGGATTCACATAACGTTTTCACCAGATGAGAAATGTGAGAGTTAGGGTCAACAATCAGTAATCCTTAGAGTTCAACTGCTTGGTGCACCAGTAAGTAAGTGGAAATTACACACAGAACTCTTACAAAGGACATTTGGACAGTTGCAAAACAAGACATTGAAAATCAAATTTGGCTCATTTTCCTGTGATTCTTAACTTGGCTTGATTGGCTGAATTGTTTTGATTCAGTAAGCAGGTTAACACAAAGGCAGAAATTATTTGCTGATACTGGCCCAGGACTGTAATGGAGTAAGCAGAAGTTGCAGACAGGAATAGGCCTGAAGTGGTTCTCTGCTATATTTCTCCTCCTTTGAGATTAGACTGTAATTGTCTGTTAATGTGAACCAGGCCATCCTGTGCTTGGTAGCTCTCCTGTGAGCTGCAGCTTTGCATGATACTGTATCTTCTGCACTTTCTACTCCTCCCCTCACTCTCATTTTTCTTTCCTTCTGCCTCAGTTCTCCCTCCCTCACCCATTCATATGTCCTGTGGCACTTCTGCAGTTCATCCAGGGAATTACATGATGACCCTAATTATCCACTTGTACTTCCACTGCTATTCACCCAACCATAGCATCATTGCAGTGATGGCCATCACACCTTTCTGCTTAGAGAGACAGTTGTGAGGACAGCCAAAGAACTACGAGACTGTTAAAGGTGGAGGGAGATCATTTATTTTCTCTCACTTTGTCTAATTGTCACAAACTTTATACTTACACTTAAGTTCTTTAAATGATCTGTCAAGAACCACTGCATTAGAGTGGAAGGTTAATATCACCCACAAGCAAAACTCTGGTAAATGTTGGCCTATTAAGCAACTTAAGGATGGAAGTAACAAATTAAAAACTGAGGGGGGCAGTAAACCATTGAAAATGTTAGGTCAGGGAGGTTGCATCAAGCAAGCCCAGTAACTAAATGTTTTTAGTCACAGAAGTAACTCAAGCTAGGATAAGCTGATGACAGTACAACAGTAGCTGAGGGTTAGTGTGTTGACTTGAATTGGAATGGGATGGAGTAGTTTTTGTTCCCTTACACTGTTGAGGTTTTACAGCCAAATTCAACCTCCCAAACCTTTTCCCCTTTCATCAACACATACAGTTGTTTTCAGATGGAAGCTATTAGGTGGCTCTTACAGCTGTTCTTTGTGTATGAATACTACTATTTCCAATCTCATCCAGACTTCTTTGGAATATCATAGTTAGTCTCACCTTGGCACTGTATCAAACTGTCTCATCCCAGACATGGATTAGGTAATGTGTTTAATTCCCATTTAATTATTGAATGAAGTACCATGTATGTAGTATGTATGATGGCATTTTTGAACATACTTGTATCTTTTGAGTGACCCAGGGCTCAGTTTTCAATTATACTCTCACTAGGTGATATCATTTGTAGGCATGGCATTGCCTTCCATCTTTATGCTAATGACACTCCACTATGTATAAAGCCTGAATACCCCACTAGCTTGTCCGCCCAAAAGAGTGTTTAATGTACTTAAAAAAATGGATGTGTGCTAACTTGTGTCATCTAAGGAATTTTGCTAAAATCCATTCCTATCTGAGATTCAGAGACTTTGAATCCATCATACATACTTTAATTTCTTCATGTTTACTGTAATGGCCTCCTAACTGGCGTACCCATCACTTTTAAAGCACTTTGTAGCCTCAGACTATATCTCTGAAGTATAAATGTAACATGGATTTTTTTCTGTTTGTCTTAATCTCTGGTTTTGTGTGATGGTAGTATATAAATAAACATTCACAAATTATTATCATTATTATTATTATTATTATTATTAGTTAAGCATGACCTCGAGCACAGCTGAGACTATGATGCCGCTGACCAGTTGTTTTCTCTGGCTATTTGTTGGTGCAGCCTGCCTGTCACTGCCTCTCTTAGCTCTCATTGGCCGGGGTGGGCTTGCAGCATGCTCACTCAGCACTTATTGTGTGAGACAAAAGTGGAGAACAGTAATCCGGAAACATTACATTACTGTTTGTCTCTTTATCTCTTCCATCTTAATTATTCCAGTATCCCTTCTTCTATTGTGTCCTCATGGTCCTTCACTCAGTAGTTTTCTCCCTCCCATCTTCCCTCCCTCTATTTTCTGCGATCCCCCAGTGCAGCGCTATCTACACTATGCTTTTCTCTCCCTCCCTCTCTCCCTCTCTCCCTCTCTCTCTCTTCCTCTGCCTTTTCTCTAAGAGGATTGGCTGCTTGCGTCTACCAACATCTGTGTATCACTGTCCTGAGAGAGCAAAACAGAGAGGGGATGGGGGGTGTTAGCCAGCGAGATAGCAACACAGAGCGCAGGCAAGGCTGATCGTCGCTCTTTTTTTCTTTCTCTCTGACACACACAAACAAACACACACACACTCAGCAGCAGACAGCCGCAACATCCGCATCGCTGGCTGCCCACCCGCATCCCTCTCTCCTAGTCTCCCAGTCTTTATCTCGCGGAGCATACTCTTTCTCTTGCTTGCTCTGTCCGCAACGCCTCATCCTGCCGTCCTGTCCCCCCTCTGCTGTCTGTCACCGTGGCGACATAGCCTCTGCAGCCATGGCGACTAGCCAGCAGGATTCAGGCTTCTTTGACATCAGCATCAAGTCTCTGCTCAAGTCCTTAGGAGGGAGTGAGTACAGCTAACACACCACAGTTGTTGTCGCTGGCATGCCAAACAAATGCATGATTTGGTCTACTGTTGTAAAACTGACTAGTCATCAGTACGTCCCGCAGTGTGCAGACTACACTTATTTTGTTTTTGTATCTGTGTGTTTTAGGAGTAGATGAGGCTGAAAAACAGGCAGCATTCAGCATGATCCACACTGTCAATATTTGGCAATGTTACGTAATGGAATAATGGAAGACAAGGGGTGGAGAGAGAAAGGGAGAAGTGCTCCAGGGGTTAGCTGAGGGTAAATCTGGCTCCTCATCAGTTTTCTATATTAATTATACAGAACATTACTCAGCGAAATGAAGAAGTCAGTCTTTTAATTTGTTATAGTCTTTGTTCCCGGCACTAAAGGGTTTTTCTTCAAAAACTCTGTCAAGCTCAACTAAAATTTCAATAATAAATGAATATGAACAGATGTGTATGTTTACATATGTTATCATTCTGTCAACCCTAGTTAATGCTCTGTTTACATTTCAAAAGACTCAGAATGCTTAATCAATTCCTCCGTCAGTGAGTCGGTGTTTACCAAACAGAAGGTAAAGCTACCGCATGTTGCTCTGAGGCAGTCTGGGATGGATATCCAGCAGCGTCATCGCATACTGTTGCCAACTCGTCATACTGTACTTTCCCCCACTTGCAGCAGTGGGCTCATGAACCTGAGACATTATAGTAGGAGAGCAGAAAGCACCAGTGTTTTATTGCACCACTAGGACTCTAATATAGTCATCAACATGCAGCCTCTACTTTACCTTTACTGTAACATCTGTGTTTCCTTATAGAGAGTGCAGAGCTGAGCGTGCAGGCTTTCCTGTTGTTGTACTCTCACAGCAGTGACTGAACACTGCTGGTGCTGCATATACATGTGGCCACTTTTTGTGCTTGTTGCTAAATGATCTTCATGTCGTGTGTGTCCCTTTCGTTAGATACCATAAAAAAACATTCTGGCGTGTGTATGTGGTTAGCAGGGCAGCTGGGTAGAGCTCATATATTAGGTGTGTGGTGAAGGTTACTGTCAGCGGGGGTTATGCTGGTTATAGAGGAATTGCAGGGGATGTGTTGATAGTTCCCCCTCAGCCATTTATGATGATGTAATAAAAAAAGAAATCACAGAGGCCATGATGGGATGGTGTGTGTGTGTGTGTGTGTGTGTGTGTGTGTGTGTGTGTGTGTGTGTCTGTCTATATTTTCCTAGTGTACGTTCCAGCTTGTTTCATCAGTATCACGTGCAGGCTTGTCTGCTCCAAGGTCATGATAATGATGGCAGTCACAAGGCTAGAAAGCCAAGAAACAGACCTGATAAGTCCAAGTTAGGTTTGTGTTTCAAGCATACGTTACTTATCGAGTGAAATCACTAGATAAATAGCTGACCTCATCAAGTTGAACTTGCTCCATCTCATACCAGCCTTACTGAAATAGTCATGCATATGTTGAAACAAGCTAACTCAGATTTTAAGACAGTCAGACAGGAATTTTTTTATTTATTTATAATTATATTAACACAGTATTGTAACCTGCTGACTAAATCTATCCGCTAAAGGATTTGTTTACATCTTTAATTTGTGTAAGAAGATGAGTAGAGGAGACCTAATTCCTGAATTCTAACTGTTGAGCAGCATAATTTCTATTTTTCAGCTGTAGCAGTTTATCATGTGCCTCCTCTGACAACATACAGGTTTGGCTCTGCCAGGTCTTGTTGAGGCCGTCGATGTGTGTTTGTGGTAATTGCCTGCGCTTTTAAAAGTGACTCATCGCAATCCACTCAGCCAACAAAGTGTACATGCAGTAGAGGATTAATTTATCATTTACAACACAGGAAAACTTGCTGCAGTGCTTACCAATGCAAGTTAACATCTTAATTTCAACCTCTGTGATGACTTATGTTTGATAGCTGCTTGATGCGTCAGGATCTGTGTGTGTGTGCGTGTGTGTCTGTGTGTGTGTGTGTGTCGTGATTCATCTGCTTGTATGACGTGATGGATAAACTGTATGACATGATGGATAAACTTGAAACTCCTTACCAGGCCTGCAATTCATTGTTTTGTCTGAAAAATGTCAGAGAATAGTGAAAAATGCAGGTTACGCGATTAGTTGATCATCAGAATAGTTGCTAATAGAGTAACTGATTAATCAGTTACCTGACACATCATCTACTCTCATCCTTCCCATCTCCTCTGTCTAATTCTGCTTCTGCCTAATCTGTCTCTCTGGCATCTCAGTCTCTTCCTCGACATTTGCTTTCTTCTTTCCGTGCTTCTTCATCCCAGTCTTGCACACACAGTATGTTAAGCAAAACCTTTCCGGATATACAGTGTGCTGTAAACCAGGGTAGACTTGTATTGACCAGACCTGACAGATTTCTGCTGATTCATCTTTTAAAATGCCGAGTCATGCAAATGTCTACGAGGGTCCTGGGAAGTGCTCTGATGCGCTATATGGACAGCTCTATCGAACAACTTTACGTTCTCCTACTCTAATCTTCTCTCCACTGACATGCATAAGACTCTCACACACATGCATGTGCACATTCACAGACACCTTAAATTCATGCCACTGAGACGGATTATCTCTGTTTGGAGTCAACCTTGAATTCACTGAATTAGATTAGTGGCATTTAGCTTTGTAGTCTAACCACATTACTTAGTTTTCCTGATATATTGGCTCTGCCCTGGGCAACTGTAATGCACACATGGGTATGTGTGTGTGTTTCTGTGCATGTGTGTTTGTGCCTCCGTGAGTGTGTATTTATTTGCATGTGTGTGCACTTGTATATGAGTAGGGGTCAGTGGGAGTGGTGGGTATGTAAGAGAGCGATTGCCAGTAGTCTATATATAGCTCCTCCCTCCTCCCCCTGCGTCTCTCTCGGGGCAGTGTTGAAATTCCAACCCAACTCTTCTGGTCAGATCTCCACAAGGAGCAGATTTTACTTAACTGCTACTGACAACTAAAGGACAGCCGCAAAACCACTCTCGAAGAAGCACTTTATTTCAATACAACTTTCCAATGGGCTTCAAGGATTCCAAGGTCACGGGAGCTGTCGTACGGAGAAGTGACGGCAGGCCGGAGGCAGAGCAGAAGTTTAAGTAGAAACTGATAGTTGGTCTGTAGGCTTATATAGCGCTCAAGCATGGGGCCCTACACGGCCTCTGATCTACCCAGGCCTCTGCAAGAGCAGCACAGTGGAATATTTCTCGATCCCAGTTGGTAGAGTTGACTCGCAACGGAATAAGTTGGTTGTCTCCTCTGTTATTTTGAGAAGACACTTTGACACCGTCTCTTCCTCTGTGATTGCAACACTCGCAGCTTTGAGGCATCAGGTTGTCTTCACTTGTGCAGTTTTACTGTGGCTATGGCTCTTCCGGTCTGTGGATACAGCATATCTTCCTGTTTCGGTTGAATGCGGGATACAGCTGTAATGCTGCTGTCATGAAAGTTTTCTGTCTCGCCTCAGGCACACTTCTTTCACTTTACCTGTCTATCATTTTCTGAAGGATGGAGCTTCACACTTTTAGCTTTGGTTAAATCCACCGAGCACTTAAGCCAGACAGTACTGTGACGTCTGTAGCTGCTGTCATGGTGGAGTAGCTGGATAATAAAAGACAGACTTGTGTGTCTATAATCCCCCGCAAGGAATTACTTTCATTTGTTAATCATGGGAGCTGTATTTTACACCCTGTAAACTACTCAGTCTCCTACCCTCTCCCAGCGTCCCATTCCTCCTCCATCCCACTGGTTCTTCCTATTTTACCCTCCTCTTCCCACTGTTTCCGTGTCTCTCTGGCTGTCTGAATCATGGAAGTGCCAACTAAATGGAGCAGGGCCAGTGTCATCAGCTTCATCAAAGGCCTGGGTAAGCGTGCAGGGGTGTGTGTTCATGTGCACGCATGTTTGCATCTCGTAAGTGCTCAGGTTTCACGCAAACAGGTTGGTGTGTGTGAAACCTGGGGGTGCTGTCCTTTCCTCGGAATTAGTATCTGCTTCATGTGCATCTCACCTCTCCAGAAAGGTCGAGTCATGTGGTCATGAAAGGTCAGTCGGACCTGACGGAGCTGTTAACTCACACACACTTGTCAGTTCTGGGAAATGCTCTGGTAAATTATTGCTTTGTTTCACCTTGTGAAAGAAAATATTTTTACGTACCTTCTTCTCAGCATGTTCAGTGAAGCAAACCTGCAAATTAGCTCCAGTTACACAAGCCTGCTTCGTGTGCTGTTGTTACAGCCATTGCTAATACTCTCCTCTAACTGTATATAGGCATGTATTTGGGCTCTTTTGTAAACTGTATTGGTTTTGGTTCATTGTCAGTCAGATTCAAGTCTTGCTTAAGCTCTCATAATACATAGTCACTGATGCTGCGGAAATGCGTTGTTTCTTAATGTGACGAGTTTGTGCTATTTTAAGGGCATGTCAATATTCTTAGAGGCGCTTGACAGGAAATGCCCTCTGTCTCTATATCTGTCTGTCTGTCTGTTGTCTCTCACTTGTACCCCTTCTAGACTCCAGCCACTCCCTGTCTGTCTTTCTCTGTTTATCATTACGTCTTGTGAGAATTAATAGTGCCCAGTTTTCCTAATGATGTAATCAGAAGGCAGAAAACATGGACTGCAGAGGAAGTATGTGTGTGTGTGTGTGTGTGTGTGTGTGTGTGTGTGTGTGTGTGTCCGTCCATCTGTGTGCCTGGAAAGTGTACCTAGTCAAACCTGGACACTGACTCAGCATGAATTAGTCATGGCTGAGGAATTTTAACCTTACAGAAAGAAATAATAAAACGATATGATTCTGACATGGACAAATTCTATGTGTTGTTGTTTATGATAAATTAAGACAAGCACTTGAAGAGAGAAGATATGACTGTTATGATATGATTATACAATGCAGGGAATTCCTTATATGAAGATAACAGCATGCTGAAGACTTAGAGATTGCTCTGTCAGACAGGCATAAACCAGGGGTTTTCAAACTCCGGGTGGTGGTGGGGTGGTGTGGCGAGGGTTAGTGGATTGTGTGGAGGGACAGAGGTGAGGCCAAAGGTCAGGTCAATGCTGGCAAACTGAAAGCTATTGTATTGTGGCCCATTGATTTGGCTGTTTGTCATCACAGTCAGTAGTCGTAATCCTTCTCTTAGCACATAACTCAGTCAAAACACAACATGCAGACATGATACACGTAATTTAACATCTATAAAACTATTTAGAAATCACAGAAAATAAAGACGCTCCATATGAATCCAGACCTTGCCTTAAAAAAAAGTTGTGTGTTGTGTGTACATGTATGTGTGCATTACAAACAGAAACTGCTAATAGATAATTCTGCAGACTTTTCATCAGGCCAATTTGCCAGTATTCCTCTTTACATCCCCCAGATCCCCAAATTATGGGTACCTTAGTTTCAAAATTTAGAGCATTTATAATGCCTCAAACTGAGGTAAGACAAAACATAACAATGGGCGTAATAAAATATGGCTGACCTGTCCTAACTTTCTCCAGCCTCTCCAGTGGGACTGAAGCCACCACTCCCGCCAGTCAGTGGAACCTTGGGAGAGAGGAAGGGTCCTGTCGTCATGGCGCCTGTCAACGTGGACCCTGAGAGTAAGCCGGGCGAATTCGTCCTAAAAAGCCTGTTTGCCAACTTCACCTTGCTGTCCGAACGCAAGATTCGCATCATCATGGCCGAACCACTGGTGAGTGACTTTGCATCAATCTCTCATATTGTTTTGTCTCTATTTCTCATGGCATCTCTCTCAGGTTACGGCACTTTTGACATTTTATCTGATTGTGTTTGCTGACTAATTTTTTTATGCAGAGGAAGTACAGTGTGCCTTTCTCTCAAATAGTGTATAGTCAGTATCCTGCCTTATTTGTTTATTAAAGAAGAGCAGGTTTGACAAATATCTATCTATTTTTGTTCAGGGTCGTCAGGGGTGATACCTTGTTGACTCACTGCCAGTGTGCCAGAAACTGCTTTTCTGGGGCCTGGAGTCTAATTAGGGCTTATTTGGATCTCCAAATAAATCTAAATGTCAGAGTACAATCTAAAAATCATGAAAGGAACATAACAAGATGAGTCCCCAAGGTTCTAGTCTAATCTATTCTAAGTGAAGAAACCAGCTCTGGGCTTCAGACTTTTCAAAGTTACTTCTTTTTTTTTAATTTTGCTGAAAGTGCAAAACACCAGCATAGGTTTAAAAATCTTCAGTATTTACAGGGTATACATTTTGAAGTCTGGGGAGACACAAGCAGTTTTAACAAATTCAGACAGCACTGACACCTTTGAACAGGCTTTGGTTTTGATTACAACAGCTTTGGGGCTTGTTGCTTGAATTTGAAAGAGAGTTCAGGTTCAAACATCACCACTTAAACACCTTAAAAGAAAGGCAGGTGGTTTTGAAAGTTGGTTTGTTTGTTAAGGTTTGTGTGTCTACCTGCTTCCATCTGCTCTGACATGTATGTTTTCCCCTTTGTCTGTTCTCATCTCACAGGAGAAGCCACTGAACAAATCTCTGCAGAGAGGAGAGGACCCACAGTTCGACCAGGTGTGTGCACCTGTCATACAAATCTAGCCATAAAATTTGAGTTTATTTTGAGAATTAGATTAACCTCTCATTTTCTCCTCTCTCTTTGTTCACGTCCTCCTGCTCCTCCCACTGTGCAGCTGATCAGCACTATGAGTTCTCTAGCAGAGTACTGCCTGCCATCTATCCTGAGGACTTTGTTTGACTGGTACAAGAGGCAGAACGGCCTGGAAGACGAGTCCCATGAGTATCGACCTAGAGCCAACACCAAGTCAAAAAAGTGAGAGAACACAGCAATTATAGAGCTCTTTTCTTCACACATCTGAGAGCTGGAATAGATTTGGGAGGCTAAATAGTCACATACCCATACAAAAAAATGCATAGTAAAAAAACAACACAGAAAAACAAAACACCACCATATGTGAGATAAAAGATTTTATTTATTTATCCTGCTTATAAAGTTTTTTTTAAACAAATCTCAGGTATTAATGTCAGCATTAAAAACAAAACATTAGGAAACTATTGTAGAACTACACAGCCACTGAAAACAAACTGCACAGGTGCTAAAACTAATGGAGAACTGAGGATGTTCTCTTCGCAGAGGCTTGTTCCCACATCTCAAACAAACAGTGCCCTGAGTACACACAGTTACATGATGGCCCAGATGGCGCCCACAATTAATTGATTAATGGAAATTTAATAAAGGCAGATTTTCACACGTGACACATTGACGTGCTGAGTACATAGGCAGGAACAGGAGTGTATGCTTGGGAGCCCCAAACAGGATCAACACTAATACAGTGAATGTGACAAATAATGATTGTGTCTCTCTGTTTGTCTCTGTCTTAGTGATGAGCAACAAAAGGACTACTTACTGGAAAGGAGAGATTTGGCCATAGACTTCATCTTTTCTCTGGTGCTTATAGAAGTTTTAAAGCAGGTGAGTCTCATTCTGCACTTGGCTGTACTGTATGTCCAAATACTGTATGTGTCCTGAAACATATAAGCCTGAGTGTGTTAAAATAGTCTCTCCTCAAACAGTATTCCAATTACTGCAAACAAGTGGTAAAGTAGTATTTACCTTTGTTTTAATCAGTAATACTGCAAAAGGGTAAAAACAACCACAGGAAACAGTTTGACAATTTAACATTCTCTTCTTTGATTAAAAACTTCCTTGACATTAGTTGTCCAGATGCAGCATTTCTCACTCCACTTGTGTGAAAATGTCACAGCATTAAAACAAAAGCATTTGCATATTCTTGATCAAATCATGGATTCAAGAAAATATAATACTCACCAAACATCCAACGCAGAATAGGAGGAAATAGCACATTTTATTTGGACACATTGTTTTAATTAACTGTTCATTTCCAACCATACAAGTCACAGAATGGATTCAAAATAATGTGACAATTTTTTCTCTCTATCCAGATCCCCCTCCATCCTCTTTTGGATGGACTCATCCAGGAAGTTATAAACCTGGCCTTCAAGCACTTCAAATACAAGGAAGGGTAAGAATGATAACATCTAGAAACACAAATAAAGTTTCTATTTCAGTGCATCGCTGTTTTCACACCAACTGCAACATGTTGACATGCAGTCATGACGTCTACATGCACGTATGCACAGCTCTCACAAATTAAATAAAAATTCTGCGCAGCATTTTCTATGGCTGATACTGATGTTTGTGTTTACCTCTTAGGTATCTGGGACCCAACACAGGCAACATGCACATAGTGGCGGACCTCTATGCTGAAGTAGTGGGAGTTGTAGCTCAGTCCAGGTACTGTAGATTATGCACAATTGTGCAAATTCATGCTTATGCTGCATGTGTGTTTGTGTTTGCATACACAGTAAATGTTTGTATATCTACAGGAAGTTAATTGTATTTGTTGACATTAAGTTTTTTTTCAATATTGTGGATCGTGTGTAACTGTGTGTCGCTTTGAAAGCTATTGTATCTCAAAGCTATTGAAGATGCAGTCTGTTACAATAATTTACAATCCTTCAAAATGCTACAGTTGTCATTATTTTTATGCCACTGCTCATAAGGCAAATGTGGCAATCTCTTAAATGTATTTATTTTTACAGTTTAGTATAAAACTGTGTATACTGTTGGTAGAGGCAGAATTTGTAATCCAGGTCATGTTGCAGCTGTGGGCTGGTTTGTCGGGGTGGAAAATTGAGTGTGTAGTTACAGTAGCTACCTGTCCTCCTCTTGACCCCATTTTCAGTAGAAATGTTGTGTGTGTTCTGTGTGCTAGTAGTCTAGTTATGTGTGTGTGTGTGTATGTGTTGGTAAATACATTTGCGTGTGTGCATGATGGCAACTGAGGATAATGACACTCCAGATGATGGTCCTCTGTCTGCGTAATGTTGTGTGTGATGAGAGATGAGCGCTGTTCCCATTTTCTAAGAGGT
This sequence comes from Lates japonicus, assembly GCA_033238685.1. Lineage (NCBI taxonomy): Eukaryota > Metazoa > Chordata > Actinopteri > Centropomidae > Lates > Lates japonicus. The sequence goes on along the minus strand of BRZM01001684.1, from coordinate 64,895 downwards.
TATTACTGTGATGGAGGAGGTGTGGGTTCACGGGGCAGCTCAGCCGCTACTGTCACACACACACACACACACGCACATGCATTCATGCACACACGTGCCAGCTGAACCATCACTAACACAGTCATCGATCTGATACGGAATCAAAGTCAATACTTTGAGATCTAGTTCATCAAATGTAGACTGTCTTCTGTGTAGATGATGGGTTTTCCAATTGATTAATCTTCTCAGTTGATTTCAAACAACATTTACAGTCTAATTTATTTGTACTGCATTATTTACACACACAAGGCCATGAAAACATTGAGTGCACACAGAAACTGAGCACATACTTTATCCTTGACACTATCTGTGTGTTTTTCCAGCTTAGTTTATGGATCATAGTATCTTATTTAAACACTCAGCACTAAACAGATAGAGGGCTGAGGACTGTTCAACTTATTTAACTGCTGTGACAACCCCTGTGAAGCATGTGCAAAAAACACAGGCGCCCTATGAACAAGTGCACACACACATACGCACTCCCTCCACATCACCCCTCCAGATGCCATTCTAAATATAGTCCTGCATAGCACTGTTGGTAAAATCTATCTGGATGGGTACCTACAGTACACAAACACACGCACTCGTGCACATGCAAAAAAAACATGGTGCATAGAGGAGTAAGAGCGCACATTAGCAAATAAACTTAGAAAATTGTAGTAATTCCTCCTAACAATACAAGCACTCAGCCGAGACCTGGATATGGCCCAATTCACTAAAACCCATGGAGAATAGGCGACTGCTCATCTGGTCACCATCTTTGACAGGTTCAGCGGTGAGAAGAAGTTCATTTCTGAGCTGAAGGAGCTGAGACAGAGGCAGAACCTGGACTATACCACTAACAGGGACTCACCCTTTGGACTATCCCGACGCTTCCTCCTCCTCTTGCCTTTGAAGAGAACACCTGTGTGTGTGTGTGTGTGTGTGTGTGCGCGTGTATGTGAGTGAGTCGAGACAACAGACTTAGCCCTGGTGAACAGGGCTATTGGATGACTTCAGTGGATGAGGGTTTGGCTGGTGGAAAGAGGGGGATTGCTGCTGACCATGGACTCCCCTCACTAGTAAACGGGGTAAGCAACCAGACTGCACCCAGCCTGCTGAAAAGAGGGGGTGATGATGAAAGATTACTTGACAGAATGAGAACAAAACAGAGGAGGGAGTCAGTAGAGAGACGTGAGGGTGAATGAAAATAAAAAGGCAGCGATAGTTTATATGTTGGGGGTAGACTCGCTATTTGGGGGGGGGGGCAGTTCAGAGTCCAGAGTCCATTGTCCCCCAGTATATGTCTGAATGTGTGGGTGTTGCATATAGTTGACCCTGCCTCACAGCTTGCCTGTCTGTCTGTCTGTCTTGCTCAGCTGTTCGTGTCTGTGTCACCACACTACACTGTCCTGTCTCTTCTGTTTGCTCCCTTTTCATCCCTGTTTGCTTTAAAGTGTCCCTTCCTATCATTTTCTCTGTGTCTCTCCTGATCACTTACTGTTGGCTCTGTTGCGGTTCAACATCTCTCTGAAGGTAATTGGATTAATTGGAAACCAGGGTAGCTGGTAGCTAGAGGATGACAGAGAGAGGGAGTGATCAAAAGAAGCGTGCAGGGAACAGGGTAGATTGGCCATGCAGGTATAGATAGATTGAAAAAGAAGGAGCATTAAGATAAGATAAGATAAGATAATCCTTTATTAGTCCCACAATGGGGAAATTTACAAATTGAGGAATAGCGTAAATGCGACAACAGGTTTACTGGCTAACAGGACTGAGGGGAATGGTTTTGGTATCTACAAGTATAATAGGTGATTTCTGTTTATTCTGGCCATAGTTTAACATTCAGATTGTTGCAGGAGGAAGGACATTACAGGTATACATAACCCATAAACACAGAACAAATGGAAAACTTGATATTACATTTGATTTATTTACATGCTGTAAATCATGTTGCAGTAAAATGTAACAAACACCTGTGGCAGTCTGTTAAAACCTGTTTTTTTTGACAGCATTGTCCATTTTAAAATAGGCTTCACTATATTTCAGGTCATAAAGAAGTCCAGATGATCTGAAAAATCAAACTTGTTGGCAGCCCACAAGTATTTAACCTTTTGACTGTTTTGATAGTGGCAAGTCATGTATTGTCAACAGCATTAGCTTGCTGACAATAGAACGGATGCTTGTTGTACTTTTTGTACCATCTATTATTCATTAATTGTTCCAAAAATAGAAAGGCAAGGTGAGTTTTATTTGTGTTGTGGGGATGTCAATGGCAACGTGTGACGTCAGACTCTCTAGTCGTTTTGAATACTCCTGGTCTCTGAGTGGACATTACATAATGAGATTTACTCTTCTTCTGCCAAGCATGAAATTCTGTGCTGATTGTCCCGGGCCCAAAACGTTCCTAGAAGACTTTTGTTTTCCACTGAATTATTTGCTCATTGGCACATAATTGAACACGGTTTATTTTTTACAGTAATTTGATGTTGCTACTTTAAACAAAACTGACATTCAGCAAAGTGCCTTTGACAGTGCACAGTGTGTACACCAGGACTAGAATAACTAGATTAACATGAGGTACTGAGCTGTACTGGATGAATGGGTGCTAATCTGCAGCAGTTAAACAGTCACTCCTCACATTTATACAGCCGGACAGAGAAAAGATAAAGAACAATTTCTAAACAAAACAAAAAATCATCTTTACACATGTCTTCTCAGTCACTCAGTTAATGTATAATAGTTTTTCAAATATTGAACCTTGAACTTGTGCTGGACATCTACAGAAGTCCTTTTGGTTCTCATGGTTAGTTCTCACCTATTGGTGTAGAAAATGTTATAAACATTTCAAAATGTTGTTACAAAAATTTGACAGCATTCACACATAGCAGCTGACAAGAAACAAATGGCTTGACCACCTGCTGAGGGTCTGCCACCAATGACACACTGAAATGCCCCCATTCAATAGACAGCAGCGAGAGGGCTGACAAACAGGCGCCTAAGAAAAAGACAATGCACTTTGTTAAAGAACGACAGCGAGGTGCTTTCTTTTCTTTTCACTGGACATGAGTTGGTTGACGCAGAAAGGACAATCGGCATGCTAGACACCACACACTTGTGTGTGAGATGACAGACTTGAACAATAAATTAGGCAGAGAGTTGTTAAGTGTTTGTGCTGCTACAAATGAGTCAGGGTTGTGCTTTTCCTTGACGATGAATCTGATGAATCTTTCTTCCTGCAGTCTTTAGTAATAATAGTGATGATGATAATTAAAGAGAAACATGACTAAACTTCCTTCAATGCTGAATCAGTGGACGGCAGATCTAAAAAAAATTCTCAGGCTCCATCACCGATATGCTAATATTTATCACTTTTCTCTATTTTATATTGTAAATTAAATATCTTTGGGTTTTAGACTGTTATTTGTCACCTTGTTTCTGACATTTTATAAACTGAACGACTCATTAGTTTATAGAAAAAAATATATTGATAAATTAATTAAAACCAAAAACTGATAATTACTTGCTCCCCCCAGCGGATTGTATCGCACTGTATCGTCTGTTGTAGGGCTGAAAGCAAAACACACTCATGACTTTGGTTTGACTTCGATGTGTTAATGCCGACTTCCTTGTTTTGATGTGAAGCAGTAGTGTGTTTAGTTCAAACATACTGTAAGCAGCTGTCAAGCACTTAAGAGTTCACAACAGGTGGTTGACACCTCAAGGGCAGATGGGCTAAAAAAACCTATGCACCTGCCTCTGTGATGTGACAGCTTCTGATAATTACTCTTCAATATGACACGGACGCGATGTATTTGGTCTACATTTGGATTTTTGTGACACGTGCCCACACAAACATTTATAGCTTCCTTTTTACCGTGTAGTTTCTCTCTCTCAAGGATTGGTCGCACATGCACACAGAGATAAGAAAATACAACACTGCACTGGGCTGTGCTTTTTTCGGACATCATGCATTTACATACTGACACGTAAACTTGCACACATAGATCATTGACTGAACGCTGTGCACCTGCAGCAGTCAGCAGGATACAACGATTGCTGTGCATGCAGCTTTGTAATCTGCAATTAATAGAGCTAACTTGTTCTGTCATGTTCTGGGGGACTGCATGTCTTTGTATATAAAGATGCAGTCCGCTCATTACGTCACGTGTGCACGCACGCACACACACATACACACACACACAAACAAATGTAAAAGGACACTTGAATCACTCATAATCAGGGGATGTATTTCAAGTTCTCCTTGTTTAACGGGCCCACTGTACACACCCACACACACATGCAATTGCTTGGGTTGAAACACTGATCTTCACTGGCAGTACTCTCTTCTACACCATAAAATTTAACTGTCACCTCTAACTGGTTTTTACCTTTTACTGTAAACACCATATTAATCGTCATTCCAAATCCAAATTTTCACCTTAAAACACCCTCTTGATGTTAGGTCTAGCTTAAAAAACTCACTCCGTAGGACTTTCCTCATCTTGTGAGGTTTTATTTTGTGAGGACATTTGCTCGACATTCTGCAGATTCAGAGATAAACACAGGCACACATGCACGGCTTCACAACTTGGGGTTTCCTGTGTGTATCTAAGCTGGGTTTCATTGAAAATACCTCCACACAGTCTCCCGGGTGCTGCTCCAGTCCCTCCCTACATTGTCCTTTGTCCAGTGCAACATTCCTGGTAATCCAAGCAGCTACCTGTTTCCCTTGAGACTCAGGTGGAAACAAATACGTGTGTGTTTGTGATTATCCCTGTGTGAACAGGTGGTATTTATATATAATAATAATAATAAGTGTGTGTCAGCTCCTCTAAAAGCTCCAGTTTTGACTTAAAAGATGGATAGGCAAGGGAGGAAGAGAGGCTATGTTGAGTTCACACAATGGGGAGTCTTAGGTGTTTTTGTACAGTATTTCAGTTAGGTAGTGTGTGTGTGTGTGTGTGCGCCTCATTTGCTGAAACCTAAGTTTCTCACAGTGTTGACTTAACAAAATGTTAGTGAAATATGAGTCATTACTTCCCTTTGTGTAATGTGTGAGTGTGTGCATGCGTAGGAAGAGTATTGCTTACCACAGGGGGTGAATAATACAGACACACAGGCAGATGCATGTCTTGCACACAAGTTGTAAGGTGTTAATGCTCTCCCAATCCATTCAGGGTGAATATGATCAATACTCGACAGATGAAGACTGTTTAAAAGTAATATATGTACATTAAAACTTGCCACTAATGGTAACACTGACGAAGATTATTTTGCTGATTATTCTCTTTACTATTTCATTTTGTCTATGAAATGTCAGGGCATAATGAAAAATGTCAGTCACAATGTCCCAGAACCCAAGGTGTCAACCAGAAGTATTCAGTTTAATATTATATATGACATAGAAAAGCAGAAAATATCCACATTTAAGAGGCTTGAACCAGCAAATGTTTGGAATTTATATATATATGTATTTTAAATGACTCAGATGATTGACTAATTAATTCATTGACTAATCGTTTCAGCTTTTGCTTTTTTAATTTATTATTATTTGAATTAGAATATCCTGTTAAGATTCTGTAAAGCCTCTTATGCCCTCCTGTCTCAGGGCTTCTTGTTACTCACTGGTGAGATCTGAGGCTCAGGATGACTGAAGCATCCACTGTTAACAGTCAAATTGCTGAATATCAAAGCAAAAGCATTAAACGATTCACTTTCTAGGTGATTTTTTTCTTGTGGTGGAAGCACTTGAAGAGCTCAGAGCTTAGAAGAATAGAGAGAAAGAGAGTAAGAGAGGATAAAATGAACAAAGAGGGAGAGAGGGAGAGAGATGCAGAAAAAGCCTCTGCAGAGAAACGCCTCTTATCACCGGAGCCCAGTCTGATAAACACAAGCACAGAGCAGAAAGACTCTGCCGCTCTCTGTCTGTGTGTCTGTTCTTTTTCTGCTGCCCTTCTCTCTCTTGCTCTCCCTCTTTGTTCATTTTATCCTCTCTTACTCTCTTTCTCTCTATTCTTCTAAGCTCTGAGCTCTTCAAGTGCTTCCACCACAAGAAAAAAATCACCTAGAAAGTGAATCGTTTAATGCTTTTGCTTTGATATTCAGCAATTTGACTGTTAACAGTGGATGCTTCAGTCATCCTGAGCCTCAGATCTCACCAGTGAGTAACAAGAAGCCCTGAGACAGGAGGGCATAAGAGGCTTTACAGAATCTTAACAGGATATTCTAATTCAAATAATAATAAATTAAAAAAGCAAAAGCTGAAACGATTAGTCAATGAATTAATTAGTCAATCATCTGAGTCATTTAAAATACATATATATATAAATTCCAAACATTTGCTGGTTCAAGCCTCTTAAATGTGGATATTTTCTGCTTTTCTATGTCATATATAATATTAAACTGAATACTTCTGGTTGACACCTTGGGTTCTGGGACATTGTGACTGACATTTTTCATTATGCCCTGACATTTCATAGACAAAATGAAATAGTAAAGAGAATAATCAGCAAAATAATCTTCAATGAAAATAGCCCATTAGTGGCAGCTGTAATGTACATATATTACTTTTAAACAGTCTTCATCTGTCGAGTATTGATCATATTCACTCCTGAATGGATTGGGAGAGCATTAACACCCACAACTTGTGTGCAAGTACATGTATCTGCCTGTGTGTCTGTATTATTCACCCCCTGTGGTAAGCAATACTCTTCCTACGCATGCACACACTCACACATTACACAAAGGGAAGTAATGACTCATATTTCACTAACATTTTGTTAAGTCAACACTGTGAGAAACTTAGGTTTCAGCAAATGAGGCGCACACACACATACACACACACACTCACTACCCCAACTGAAATACTGTACAAAAAACACCTAAGACTCCCCATTGTGTG
>BRZM01001684.1:38109-51997 GCA_033238685.1 Lates japonicus | reverse complement strand
CAAATAAGGTGTCATCGAACAGCATGGGCACAGGTTGCAGGAGTCAGACAAAACACAGAGCGTTAAAAGCGACGATTCAGAATACGCCAGCGACACACAACAGCCATCAGGGTGGTCGAGATTTTCCGCCAGCGAAAAACGTCAACATTGTCATCTGAATTACAGATATGTCTGAAGATACAGGTCAATATCGCACTGGAAGACGGCAATCGAAGATTTCGGTTATTCAGCGCAGATACGGAAAGAGAGAAGAAACGACGAAGATTACGTCAATGACAACAATTGATTTCGTCAGTGGAAAGCTTATGTTCGTTCGCACCGACCAACCGTCACGAGTTTCATACCGATCAACATGGTTACCACTGTAAATACCAAATATGCGGCAGCCACGACATACCGTCATCAATCTCGACACAAAGAAAGCGGTTGAGCACAGCAGAATTAACAATTTAAAAACATTCATTATGCCAATGAAGACGAGGCTGTTTATTCACGTAGCGAAGTTTCGGTGCGGCTTCGATCAGGTCGTCGACCAATTTGCCATCTCATTACGATGCTGGCGGTCGATCGCATGCCCGCGTCACAGCCCGCCACCAGATATTCGTTACGTCAGAATGAGGCGAGCGTTTCAGCATTTGACGAGTTGCTCATCAGAGCAGCATCCGAAGTTAAAACGCTTGAAGAGGTTCAAGAGTTAACAGCAAAGCAGACAGCCGTCAGTGAACTTCATTTTGAATCTTCCGAACTTCCGACCTCGCCTTATCGCTCGTGTCTCCCCGTTTCACCGAACATTTGCGCAGCATGGTCGTCTGTCTTCGCTTGATCACGTTTCGTGCGCTTTGGTTTCATTGCGAAAAGCCAACGCATCGCAGCCAAATGACTTCCCATGCAGCCCGGCGTCGACCACCACGGTTGAATATCACGTCATCGAGCACACCCCATCAAATTGCATAAAGAGTTTTGACGCACATGACCATTGAACGACCGCACGTGAAGCCAGAGGAAAGTCCCTCCTCCGTCCATTCTTTAGTTACTGTCTTGTCGAAATCTCCTGCGCTGATCGATCCAAACGTACCATTTGCCGCAGTCTTCGAGGCCCTGTTCACACGATTGAGGTCACGCCCATCCTCCTTCTCCTGTCCCTCCAGCACCAACTTGCTCAGTCTGCATCCACCACAGACCTGACCATTTTGTCTCATCTCCACCTCCAGCCTCCTTCCTTCGTCTGTCTCAGCTCACGAGTTACAATTAGAGTTACGCCGATTATCCGTTTCTTCGAATACACGTCGCGAGTAGCGTCAGAAAGAAACATTCACGTGCACACACCATACCAAAACACGCCCGCCACCAACGATCCGTTCGGTCGCGCACTGGTGCGCATCGCGTCACATTAACGGTCACCGCGATTGTTAATAACACAGGTTTCGTCACAGTGCCGATGCACGAGCGATTGCCCACATAACAACAACCGCCCCGTGCGCCTGCGCCTGCGCGTGCGTGCGGTGCGTGACGATGATGTAGCCATTGCATGGAATGAGTGAAGAATTTAAACACCACCGACCATGCTCAATTCCCCATTAAATTATAGTACAAACAGCCCGCCTCGAGTCACCAACGTTCATGTGATCACGACCGATTCTCCGTGTAAACCCGCACATAATGAAGCGATCAGCACGCTCATCGAAAAAATAGGCGTACACTTCCTGCTCACGTATACCAGCAGCCACGTCTTTGTCGGTTGATGTCTGTACCAGCCCGCCGCGATACCAACGCTGTCATCAGAAATACGCCCGCCGCACCGTGCACAGCAAGTGCCGCCAGGCTCACGTCAGGTTTAACCAAACAAAACCGGCAGAAGGGTGATTATCTGTTGAGTTACCGTCAGTGTGAACAGATATCGACAAAATGACACCAACAGCCTGGTTTCACAGCAGCCAGAGCAGTATCCATCAGGCGAGGGTGATCTTGTGTGGCTTGAAGTCAGGCACAGGTGTAGTGGTGTCCCACCACCTGAGAGGCGAGTCGTCGAAGGCCGATCCTTGCTGCACCGGGAACACAGACATCCACCAGTCTACCAAGCGAAGGTGCGTCAGCATTACACTGGTGAACTGATGGATGTCTATTGTTCCCAGTGCAGCAAAAAGGTCAACCTTCTAAATGACCTGGAGGCTCGCCTCAAAAACCTCAAGGCTAACAGGTGGGACACACTCACACACAATCACACAACACTGTATTACACAAGATCTACACCCACTAAATACCAGTGATGCCAGCTGCACAGAGTAACTTCAGACAAGACATGTTGAAATTGTATGCAGTCTTTAGCCCGCGGCTCTGTCCCCAGCCTTTCCGCTGATCGTCGACGGACTGTTAGTCAGCCAAATCGAATCAACCAGCCAGCATGCCTATGACCGCATTTCACCCGCCAGTTTTATTTAATTGAACTCAATGGCGAATCCAATATTAAACATACTGTAGCATCTCATCACAATACCCGATTCCACGAACAAAACCCTTCCAACTGAATACAGGTAAGGACATATTTCATTGAAAAATTAGCGTTAATTATCCTCGCAGGCAGTTTGTTATCGCAACCTTAGCTTCTTTAAAAGACAGTTACATAATTATACATGACAGGAAGTGTACACCCTGCTGTTTTTCGGGTGAGAAGCAAATGCTGTTAGCTATTATGTGTGTTGTGCAGGACACACACAGAGGAATCTGAGGTGCATTGGTCCACACATATAAGACTAGTGAGGGTGACTCAGGGGTAACTGTCTGCTTTGAGGGCTGTTTATTTACTATAATTTAATAGGAATGACGTAATAGTATTACATTGGTGTTTAAATTCTTCCTCCTTCTGTTCCATGCACGAACAAACACATCATCATCATTCACACGCACACACACACACACACACACACACACACACACACACACACACACAAACACACACACACACAAACAAACAAAGACTAACTGATTGTTATATAAGGCCGTCACTCTGGTGCTTACCTCATCAACCACTGTAATAGGGAAACCTATTATTGGTAACATAATCCTTGGTGACCACATATTGCACAGTTCACCACACCAAGTGCACGTGTAGACAGAGAGTCATTTGAGAACAATACATTTTGTAGAGGAATGTTTTTGGATATAGTGTACTGTGGAGTAACTTTTCTTTCTGGTACTCTCTGCTGACTGTGCGGAATTTCTCCCCGGAGAGAAATGGATCTATAATCCAACATAGCTCTCCTAATTAGACCTATGCTTTCCCCTTATGAATAATGAAGCAGAGATAGGCAGAAGGAAGAGTTAGAGTGGAGGAAGCAAGAATAAGAGAGTGAGTGAGATGTAAATGAAAATAATTAGAGTCTATGGGTGGATACAGACTGAATAGGATGGTGCTGGAAAAGGATTTTAAGGAAGAAGGAGGATAAATGTGAGAAATATGTCATGTGAACAGATGTGAAGATTTCTGACAAATAAAACACATTTGAGATCAATCCAAAGCGCGAAGGATTTCAGGCAAGACAAAATGTATTCAGAATGGACAGAGGAGGGAGGTTTTCCCTCTAAGCTGCATGCAGTGTTTAATGGATCACTTGTGCATGTCAAACTTCTTTATACAATTTAATTAAATTGTCCTCATTGAAGCATGAGTAATAACCATGTGGAATTAGTCAACCTTAGGCTACATAGGAAAATCAACCCCAAGCCTGTGCATTAACTTTTCCTGTGTAAATTAAAGCACACAAGAGCATGAGGTCATGAAAGACTGGAATGACAGCCCATGTACTTTCACACAAAAATGTTGTTCATTAATAAATGTGGGGAATTTTGAGCAGATAAAAGGCAAGTCAGAAGTTCAGAGATTTAAAATAAATTCTACTGGCAGTAATTCTACTTTGCAGTTTAGCCTCTTAGACCTCTTCAAATCATTTTGTCACTTGGGATTATATACTCTAGTAAAACTTTGCTTCATCTAAATGCTGAGAGGGTCCTCCTGGAAAGATCAGCCTTTTCCTTATCAGTTATTCCTTTGTGAAGCATCTTGATATTGCACCCTGACTCAGAAAAGTAGCATTTTGTTTGTTTCTTTCCCTTAATTTCTGTCTGAACCTAATATGATACGTCTCTTTTGAGCTTCTTCACAGTTTGCTTGACTTAGCACAGGGTATCTGAATGTGTGAATGTGAGAATCTTGTGTGATCTGTGTACTTGGAGTGAGTACATGCCATGATCGACTACCAACGCCATAATCAGTAGGACCTAACAAATTTAGATCGACACAACATAGTCAGAAATACACACAAAGCTATTTCACATGGATGCCACAGTAATCATCTTTGTATTTGTACATAATAGATGTTTTTACTAAATTTGTTAATTTTACAGTTTTCTGCTGTCTCCTAACTCAAGCCCTTTTCTTTTGTGTCAAGAGTTGATGATGATGTTAATTGTATGTCTACATTAACTGCCATAATTTGAGTGGCCCTACAGTGTGCTCATATCTGTTGATCCAGTATGAAACTCATGGCAGACAGTCCCCCCCCCCCGAGACAGTTGCTGAGCAGACATAAACCCCTGCTCACTGAACCAGAAGTGAAATTGTATTATCATTGACATGTCCTTCAGTGTTTCTTTCTCTCTCTCTTTCCAATGTATCTGTCACACTGAATAGCCAGAATCTTGATTGCCATCAGCAGTTATTTCCAGTGTATTGTTGAGCCTGTATGTCCAGACATATCTATGAAATTCAGATAATGTCTGTTATTTTGTTTTTCCCTTTGTAGCCCCAACAGGAAAATCTCCAGCACGTGTGTGTGTGAGTGTGTGTGTGAGTGTGTGTGTGAGTGTGTGTGTGAGTGTGTGTGTGTGTGTGTGTGTGTGTGTGTTTAATCACATGATGAACCTGTTGAACCCTGAAGTTAAAGCAGTGCAGCTGAAGCAGTTGTAGTTTTAAGGTTTGATAAGAGAAAAGGCTGCCATGGTAACTGCGGCACTAACGGAGGAGAGATGAATGAACTGGAGCTTCAGTGACAGTTCAGTTCAGAAATGAGCTGAACCTGTTTAACACATTAAAGAAAAACTGATTTTAGTGACGGCGAGGAACAAGAAAAGGTTCTCAGTGATTAGAAATCATCTCTGAGTGTGATGGGTTTAAATCAGAGGTGTGAAAGCAGCTTTTTTTCCCATGAGCACCTGCTCTGCCTGCTCGTGACTAATGTGATGCAGTGAGCTGCGTTCAGGAAAGTTTCATTTACACCACGATATTTCACAGTCATGTCCTGATGTGATTCATTCTCAGTGGATTACTGATCACATGATGTTACAGGATTGAGATTAAATTACTAAAATGGAAATACACGTGACCAACAACTTTCAGGTGATTTTTCAGGTGCAAGTCATAAAAATCTTAGATAAACACTAGAATGATCACATCCTGATTGCAGTTAATCAGCCTCTGAATTCTTAAATTAACCTCAAAAATGTGTTTTGTGCCCTCACGGTGACCTTTGACCTTTGACCACCAAATACAGAGCTGCAGGAATGACTCCTAAAATCAGGAAGTAAGTTAGCATGTTAGCACTTCCTGTTCCCTTGTCAATGGGTTTTTGGTTAAATGTCTGAAATAAGGTCTGTGGTTTTAACACAAGCTCAAGACATTTTCAGGTTTCGTGAAAATGAGTTCGAGGACAGGAGCTTTTTGACTAATCGACTGCAGCCAGTGACTCTGCAGCTGATAGCAGGGAAGCTAATCCTGTGTACATGAATGTTTGAGTGATTAAAAGTGACTCAGACCTGTTACTCTTTCGATTCTGGCATCTAGCAACACAGCAAGAAAACATTTCTGCTTGGTTTTGTGGCCTGAGTCTCTGTCCAGTCGTCTTTCAGCAGCTGCCATACTGTATTCTATGCTCTACTGGAGACTTTCCACACATTAAAAAAAACTCCAGCAAATTAAATCCATTAATATTCTCAGCAAACACACTCTGAAACTCTGTACTCGTTAAAGTCATCCTCGTTGTTAGGAACGCACCTAATTTTTTCAAACAGCATTGACCTTGGCACAGTGAGGAGGAGAAGGATGTGTTCAGAAGTGAACTGTGAATCTGGGTCTCTCATCTTCTCTGGAAAAGAGAAGAGAAAGAGAAGAGAGAGAGAGCATACACATGTAATAGAAGGGTTTTACTGGTGTTTTCCAATGACACATCTCCACCTAGAGGACAGCAGCGTAATTGCAGCTCACCTGTGCAGTGAGTGGAAGCAGCCACAGCCCTCAGGCTTATCTGGAGATTGCAGGAGGCAGATGTATAACACTGAGCTGTGTGTGTTGGTGTGTGTTCGTTTAGGCTCAGAACTCGTTTTGGGGGTTTTAAAGCATTAAAATTTAAGGAAAACAGGGAGACAGCAGGTTGGTTTAAATGTTTGATTCACTCAAAGAAGAAAATAGATTTTTGTGGGATTTTTTTGTGGTCTAAACTATCTGGATTTAATATGATTTGACATATTGTTTGTATTCTTGGTTTATTTGTGTGATCACAAAGACTACTGATATCCCTCTGTGTGTTAAATTAAAACATATAGACATCCATATTTCAGCTGTAACCAGTTATCCTCGAGGGTCACATGGATGTGACCTGATGCCTCTCTCCAAATCAAACAGACCTGACAATTAAAACTGAGAAAAACATTGAATTAAGCAGGTTAATGTAAAAAAAATCTGTTTCTCCGTTGCTCTTTGGTGGACACAGGACGTCAGGAAAGACTGACGCTAACGTTTTGTTTTAGGTTAGGTCCCCGACAACCTCTGTAGTCTCATTTAGACACTCGTTAGCAACTGCCTTTTTTGAGACACGAGAATAAAAGAGCCTGAAAATGTCTTGAGCTTGTGTTAAAACCACAGACTTTATTTCAGACATTTAACCAGAAACACACAGACTTTGGGACGAGGGAACAGGAAGTGCTAACATGCTAACTTACTTCCTGGTTTTAGCATCAGTCCTGCACCGCTCTTTGTCTCCAAAACAAATGCACCAGATGATTAAAACCATGAAACACTGAATAAATTAGTTGTTTCTCAGAAAACTTAATCCAGTCAAAGGTCGTAGTTATGTTGTAAAAAAAAAAGTGGCGGTAACGTGACTTGAAACTGTAATAAATTAAGTCTCCTAGAAATGTTTTCATGTCCAAAGCGGAAAACATTTTGTCGTTAAAACGTACCTCTGGTTTAACTGTTGCTGTTTATATTTAGCCTGACAACACAGCCTTTTATAAAACACGTCCTGACTAATGCTGAAAGTCTCCAAACAACAGAGAATATTTCTGTCTTTGTACACTCACACTCTTTTTTTTTTTTTTTTTCCCAACCAAGCCAAGATCATTACAGCTTGGCTTTAGCTGCAAACGGCTGACGCTGGTGTGATTCAGTCGCTGACTAAGGCCTGGGACTGGGAGAGACTGTGATTTAGGAGCTTCATTCATTCTAATTCCTGCAGTGTGTTCATGCATGTCTGTGTATTTGTATGTGTACGCTGCTTTAATAGAGACCAAATAGACAAATAGAGACTCTGAAGATGCCGTGGATGATAAAAGAAATGAGAACATGTGCGCGGCTTCCCATTAAAGACGCCTCATTGAAGTTTAACTCTTGACAACACCTACACGTTCCTCAGCATATCTTTCTTTATTTTTATTTTTATTTTTTACTGCCCAGCCTCCATGTCTCTTTCACTTCCCCCTTCCTCCTCCTCCTCCTCATCTTTCTTTATCTCCCCCCCATCCCCTCTGGGTCAAGAGCACCATATTATCTGATCTTTCTCCACTCTAATGTTGATGCAGTAAAGGCAGAAAATAAAACCCATAAAACCTTTATGGCTCCGGTGCCCCCGGTAGCTACAGCAGGCCCTGCTCTATATTCGATTGTGGGCTTTTCCTGAAAGAGACTTTGGCACAAGCACCGCTGCTTTACTATCGTGTGAAAACCTGCCGCATTTATATTTTTGAAAAAAATGTCCTTCAACTGCAAACATATTCTGCCTGTGAGTGAAGTAATATGTCAAACAGAATGTATGTTTTTAGAATCATGGGCTCGTCCCTGCAGGGTTTAATCATATTTTCATGTATTTAAAGGTAAAATGCACCAATCTGATTTGCTGGACCGGTACTGGGGGGGTGATACTGACCCTGTTAAGGTGACTGGCCATCAACCAGAAGTGACTGATACAAATGAAACGGCTTCTTTGCCACTGTCGTTACAAAATTCAGCCATTCAAGTCACGAAGGACCAATCCCTCACATAAAAATGATCCCACCCAACTCAGCGAGGTTTACAGAATTTAAATTTGGAGAAAGGCAGCACTGGTGTTGAATCAGTAGGCAATGGATGGGACAAAAGTGACACTTTTCAGATAAGCGTCAATTTAAAAGACACCGTTAAAGACAGAAACTACATTTCCTAAAACTGATTTGACTGCGTTTTTACTTTTGACCCTGTCAGCCAGGACAAAAGTAATGTGGGTCAAATGTAACACAACGGTATAGATGTGAATTGTTTATATTATTCTTGTTTTTATTAAAAACGTCTGACTCTACCCTTGTTAATATGTAATTGCAAACATAGTATGTTCTTAGTAGGGGTGTGCATGAAGAATCGATTAGTCATCGATTAGCAGATACTTTCAGCTGAGATGTCGGAACAGAAAGACCCAGATCAGTGCATCTCCTTCATCATCCTGTACTTCTCAGCTAATTTTGTCCCGTTTAGCAATGTACCCTTTTAGCTAAATACTTCTTAAACCTGCAAATCTGATTTTTTTGACCACTTTTAGCTCTACCACATCTCTAACTGTTTGTGACCTTTTTACTCTGAGAACGACGCGATGAGACCCGACGGAGTCAACCAGAACAGATAAACACTGAGCTGAAATTCACTATATAGCTCTGTAAAGCTGAAGGAGAGCTGCAGATTCAGCTGATAATTCTCTATAGCTTCATCACTACCAAGCTTTATTATGACACATCTCACAGGCTTGAAGAAGGGGAGAAAAAAGAGAGAGGAGAGAACGAGGGAACATTGGAAGAAGGGAGGCAGAGAAGGAGGTAAGATTAAGGACAAGATGAAGAAAAATTAGGGTAGAAAGAAACACTGGAGGCAACGGAATAAAGAGGAAGAAGGGGGACGATCGGAGACACAAGAAACACATAAAGAAAGTAGATGATTTAAAATGACCAGGAGGGATATTTATGTAAAAACGAGATACATTTAGAAAGGCAGAGACGCATTTATAATCACAGAGAAAAACACAGGAAGGTAAAGAAACCCAAGGAGAACTCTGGCAGTGGAAAATCAAAAGTTTGCTGTGAGAAATTTGTGGAAGCTTCTGAGAGGTATAACAAAAATATTGTATCTTCAAAGTTACGTTTAACAAGGATGCATCTGCAGCCATATTTACTTTTCTAAAAAAACAAAAAATCATTAAAGAAGTCTCGAAGTCTGGTCTCGTACTGGGGCTTCGTCGTCATGGTAGCAATTTAAAAAAAAACGCATGGTTAATGTTGTGGAACGGACTCATACTGGAGCTTTGCTGTCATGGTAACAATAATAATCACGCCGTTAATGTTGTGGAAAAAGCACCAAGGAAGTTTTTTTAAAACGATCACAGTTTTGGCTAAAACAGCTTGTGAAAGAAACAACAACAACCATCAGGTTCAGATGGGTTCTTTATGGTGCGTTCCAGTTCCAATTTCTGAGTCTGGAACGCCTCCTGAAGTCGGATTTCCAGCTCTGAAAGTCGGAGCAACCCCACTAACCCCGACATAAGAATTCAAGATGGCTGCCACTGACATCAACAGTAGTGAACACTCTGTTAATTTCACTATTTATAGCAACTTAGTTTTGGTGTTTTGATATTAAAATGATAAACATGACACTTGACAAGAAGACGTAACTGTGAGTCGTAGTAAGCTGCTGCTCAAACAGTGTACAAGGTGGAAGGACACTCTTGATGTTCATCAACTTTGTTTGTGCTTTAGCATGCTAATATTTGAAAGTAAGTGTTAAAATCAAAGTACAGCAGAGGTGGATGGGGACGTCATTAGTTCTGCAGTTATCTGGTCATGAACCAACCCCTTTGACCTGATGATGGCGCTAGAGGAGACGTCAGAGGCTCACCAGAGTTATTTAGGAGTTTGGACATGAAGTTCTGAACCACATTTCATGGCAATCCATCCAAAAGTTTCTGAGAAGTATCAATCAAAACCGGAAAATATCTCATGGTCACACCAAAGGGAAAGTCATGGGATCACCAAATAAAAAACACTCCAGGACCCATGAATGTCTCTACCAGATATTACGTCAATCCATCAAGTAGCTGTTGAGATATTTCACAGAGTAAATGGAAACTTTGACCTGCTGGCACTAGATGAAAAATCAGGGGAGTCATTCTTCCTGTGGACGCCGGGGATACCGGTGCCAGATTTCACAGGAAGTAGCTGCGTACAAAAGGTTTTCTATCCTCTGGTGCCGGTAAAATATATCTGAGTTATAATTTATAAGAGTGAGAGGAGGAGATTGGAGCAAGATTGGAGCAAATAGACGAATAGATGCAGGCCAGATATTGAGTTAATGGGTGACTCAGAAAAGCACGAGCTGCAGAAATAAAGAGGTGGGAGAGAGGAGCAGGAAAACATGTAGAGAGCTCAATAATTTAATGAAAGGAAAACCACAATTTGTTTGATTCTCTGGACCTGAGTCTCACCCTGCTGCTGTCATTACATTAGCATTGTTGTCTTTACATATTTAGCTCCCTGCACCTTCAGTGGGATGTGAAAGGGGTGATTCATATTCGACTGAGCCGAGCCGTTACCTGGAGGCATATGGTGGTGGTTTGTGGAAACTGTAGAGATCTTCAGTGATTTAAATCCTCTGGGAATCTGTTGGGCTGTAGCTGGAGAAGGATAAACTCTGGTGGGGATTTCCCACCACACCTCGGTAAAGATTGATTTCCTTTCACTGCTGTGCTCAGCCTGTGAGAAGGAAAACTTTACTTTGGGGATAAGACATTTTTTTAGAAAAGGAAGGAAAGGACTCGAATCGTGACAGTCATATTTACTTCCATTTTATACGTCATTATTCCATTGGATTGGATTCTTAGTCATCTGTGATTGTGTGTGTTTTTTCTAAGAATATTTTTTCTTTCTCCTCTAGGTCGGGAAAATATGGAAGCCGTGGTGGAAATTATTAATGATGCCTCTGATAATATTTTGGCTGTAAATCCACTGGAGCTGCTCAGCAAGAAGAGCCATTTGGAGAAAGTGCAAATCTGTCAAAAAAGCAAAAACATGAAAGGAAGCGAGACACTTGGTAAGTGAAATTTTATGTTTCAACAGACTACTTTGTACTCTGCTGGAGCCGTAGTAAACTGTTGTGAATTTAAATCTGTCAGATGCAGTATTTTAAATTTGATTCTGAATAATGTGAGTTGAAGAAAACAGTCCGTAAAGAGCCGTAAGCAGAACATGGCTGATGGATGATATGATTACCTGATACTCACCTGTGCAGGTGCTGATTATGTGACGTCTAGGAGTAGATTGTTGTAGTTTGTTGAGCAGCAGTTTTCTGACCGTGCACATAAGTTCATAATCATTTTACAGTCTATTTATTTCTCTGTGAGTGCTTCATGAGTGTGTCGGTTACTTCACAAAACCTCTGGTGGTTAAATTAGTTTGGTTGTTCAAACTCTAAATACTTTCCTGACAACCAGCCTCATGCAGTCGTGAAGATAACGTCAGCTCTAAGTTTTGAGGCTGAAAGCAGCAACACGTTATTTTATCGTAAAATATTTAGATTCTCGTCCTGCCCTCATACCAATCCTCTCCTGGCCTTCATGGCTTCATACCACATAGTTTTCCTAAACTTTAGGTTTAGTTTTTGTTACTTAGCTTGTTTATACTTCTGCTTTGAGCTGTTGTATTTATACTTTTGTGCAGTGGTGTGTTTGTGTTGCTCTGTAATTACACCTCCAAAACACTAGGTGGCAGTGGGCTTGTGTTTTCTGCGTTTGTCCGGCCACTGAGAGATATGTACGAGCCGACCAATCACAGCTGTTGAGGTCTGCGTCGCTGTTTTGTAAATCTCGAGTCTGAATCGAGTCTCGAGTCCCTAGCTTTTGACTCTGAGTCCGAGTCGAGCCGCGGTTACCAGAGTCTGAGTCGTCACGGTTGAGTCAGCATTAACTGTTATTGACTGTATGCAGGTAAATTCACATGTGGGCAGGTGAACACACCTGTCTGAATAATGTTACAGGATTAATACAGCGATCAATATTCTCTGTCTGTTCAGCCAGATTATTACAGCCCGTCACAAAAAATGCAGTCAATGCTCTTGTCTGAGTCCAAGTCCCAGTAATCAGTGCTCAAGTCCAAGTCAAGGCTGATAATCGTAACTCATGTCGGACTCAAGTCTGAGTCCAGGAGCGGCCTGTAGAGTCAGACATGACCGATAACAACTTTACAGGAATTGAGATTTGTCCCAGTCGAGTGAGGATCGGGTATAAACGCTGTCTCTACTTCCTGTGACCGACATTTCAAATTAAAAGCCCTCTACAGAGTTGTGTAATTGCACTGCAGACATGTCGAGCTGCTGACACTGTCAGTCTGTTTTAACTCGCCGTTTTTTTCTGCTTTAGCTGCGCAGCTTTCAGCAGGTAGAACTCACCTGACACCTGAGCTGGGCAGTGATTAATAAGCTTTTTTTATTTATTCAGAAGTCAGATGGTGTTACAGGGCGACAAAGTTTACGTAGGGTGGATGGATACGATGAGAAGCCGCTGTTTGTTCCTCGTCTGAAAAGAAATCTTTGCAAATGCACCAGAGGAAACAGGTAAATGAGTTTCCTCTGCTAATAAATACCGACCTCATTACTACACCAGGAGCAGGAGGGGCAGTGGAAATAAGGTTAAAGAGACAGAAACAAAATGAGAGAGAATATCAGCAATTAACTGATTTAAAACATAAATTAAAATGATAATGAAATTCAGACGACTGTGCAGAAAAGAGGCAGAGAGAAACAGATGTGTTGACGCTGAGAGAGAATTACAGAGGAGGTAGATCCGGGGGAGAAGTGATGGACCAGAAGGAGGTGTCACCAGGCTCTGCTCCCTGATTAACTATTTACAACTTAAGATTAGAGACGGCATGAATTATTCACGTGGCACTCACTGCTGAGATACACAGAGAAAAAAGGCAGAAAGAGAAAGGAAAAGAGAATGATAGAAAGCGAGGAGAGGGAGATGCTCAGGGGGGAGGAAGAAGCTAAAGAGGAGTAAAGGATGGAGAGGAGATGATGGTGGATTAGTGGGGAGGGATAGAGAAGGAGTGACATGAAACAATGAGAGGCCAGTGGGCAAGAGGGAAGAGAGAGCGAGAGGGAGGAAGGTTGACAGAAAAGGAAATGATACAGGCTTAGAGGAGGAGAGGAGGGCAGGGGATTGAGGCTCAGCTCATGGGGGGAATCAGGAGGACGAGACAGGTTTAGCTGAGGGAAGAGAGGAAGAGGTAGAAAACAGACAGAGAGAGAGGAAAGGAAGTCAGTGGGGAATTGGGAGGAAAGAAGAAAGTCCCAGTGACCACGACAGACCTCCTAACTGGCTTACAGAGATACAGTCCCTCCAGCTAATCCCTGATTGTGTGTTGCTAACATCATCCAGGCCTGATTTTATATAAAAAGGTCAGACTTTACTTTATAAACCCAAAGTTCTGCAGAAGGCAAGTCTTATCTCTCATGACCCACATTCCAAACAGTAAGAGACGCCAAATAAAGAGGAAAAACTTTACTACCAGACTCCACTGACAAAAACAGGAATTTTACTGAGCAGAACAC